>JBBPMJ010000104.1:0-75843 GCA_038090255.1 Austroboletus niveus
GATACAGCAGAAATCAAACAAGACGTTTACTTTTGATGTCCCCCAAAGTAATGGTTTTTGATAATCAGGTTTCGTGTCGGCGAGTTGGGTGACCCAAATAATCAAGGGTCAATTCTTGGTGATAAAGCCAGGATGTACAACGAACCTACTGCATTGGCAAAATTAGCAACGAAGAAAGACAGTCACTGGATAGTCGGAGAGATATGATATATGACATCCTACTTGTGTACGCCACCCACGAAACCCCAGAAAGACGTCGAAACGAGGGAGAATCGATTCCGCCTGTCAGTGCCACTGATCACTAAGCAGGGGATGTCTGCCTTGGCCAAGTGAATCAGGTTTCTTTCAACCACATCACAGCCTGCAGATCTGTGTATTGCCACTTGTAGTCGAGCCGTATCAGTGGCCTGGCCATCAGACTCAGCGTCACTTCGCCACTTCACATCCCGTTACTGGTTACACCGCGCTGAGGCCCAGAGAGACCATACTGATCATGCCAACTTTCACTAACGCAACGCTGGAGGACATCGGGGCAATAAAAGTCAAGGGAAGGTGTATCGTGTTCTGGGAACTAGAAAATGGATCGTGAGCTTGTAGTCGCTGACGCTCGGACGTCCCTTGAAGTTAGTGAAAGGGACTTTGGCACAAGGAACAGATTGGTGTTCCACCCTGAGCACTATCTGCCACCAAATGATAAATTAGTCCAGAAGCATAACTACAGGCGTAGCTTACTTTGACGGACTATACTTCAACTGCACATGTCCAAGCCTATGGCTCGATTGGCTTTCATCGGAAAAAACTCAATATTTTAACAACCTATTTCAGCTCACCCTTAGCCGAGTCCGACTCATCTACTTTCAACGACCGACCCCGACATACCATTCGAGCGAGACTCGACGTAGTAACCCAGTAGGGTGTGGAGGAGTTATCTCCGCCGGATATTCTAGCATATTTGACACTCGTAGTCGAACCGATGAAGGTGGACCCTGGACCGATGGCAGTGTTGACTCGGAGAATAGTGCATCTAGACCAATTGGCTTTTGCACGATACCGCCTTTCCAAAGAAAACTAGTGTGGCGTGATAACAAAGAACATGTCAGGACACGAGATGGCGGGATGACATCGCAGCGTCCGAATAGTTTAGGTAGTGCAATATTTGTCGTAGAGGATTCGTATCCGAGAAAAACGTCCATATGTCTTCTCGCGCTTCCCTGTGTCGTTCGACGGGTCGGATCAGAGGCGGTTCTTCTGGAATGCGAATAGAAACGCGGCGATTTCGAAACAAAAGTATACAGTAGTACCATGCAGTGGCGGAGACAATCAAGATTGCTTTTAAAGGTGCCGCTCACCTTTAGAAGTTGTCGCTACTCGTGTGGGGGGTACTAGCACCATAATTCAATGTCGCAAGCATCTGCCTTGTTGTTCCAGCGTGTCTTGCCATCTATTCTATTCAAGTCTGCATTCGTGTACCCTCGAGCGGGAGAATGGTGGATGTCATCGTGAACGATGCGCCGCGTGAGAAAAAAAGACTGCGACGCGTGATCAACGCGACACGCTTCGTCGGTGACGTCTTTTCACCACCATGCCCAGTTCGTACGTCCCCGCTGATCCTTCCCTACGTCAAATGCTCATCATCGTCACCGCCCAGCATCCGTGTCGCTTTCACCACGCAGCACGACTCGTACCTCTACAAATACCTCGCAAAGTACTGCAAGTCCAAGGAGGGCCGCAGCGGCAACAAGGTGTACCAAGCGCTGGCCGCCAACGTACGCTTTCCCTCTTAGATCATCTCACTCTAATCTGACGCGCGTAGGCGCATAATTTATGGCCGTGGCACGCCCATCATACGTGGCAGTCTTGGCGCGAACGCTATGTCAAGAACAAGGCGACGTTTGATGCCTACATCCGCGAGTACCAGCGGAAACACGGAATCGAGCCGGAGGAAACGGGGGGGAAGAAACGGGCTGCGGATCCGACGCCCATCGAGATGCTTGGAAAGGCCTCCAAGCGCATGAAGCTCCAGGAAGACGCTACCAGGCATGTCGTCGATACGTCTCGTAGGTAATGACATGGGTGACGTAGGATGCAGAGAAACGCGTGCACGAACAGTGAGCACGGGCAAGCCGAAATCGAAGCAGACTCCTCGGAAATCGTCCGCTGTGGATTCTCGACCGTCTGCTTCGCCGCGGACCGATCAAGACGCGACCAAGAAGCCTCGTCTCGACCTGCCACATCGTTCCCCACTCGAGATTCCATCCGCGTTACCTGAAGAAGCTCAGCCATCAACACCGCCACGTGCCAATATCGATGCGCATCTCGATGCGACTGAGGGACTCGATTCACCCCAACTCCAAACTGGACACGACACGCTCGAAATGACATCTACGCCCGAGGCGCCGGCTCCTCTATCGACAGACGCACAAACTCAACCTTGTACAGCGAAACGTGTCAAAAACCGGCCTCGTACACCGTCGGACTTGTTTATATCGGATGCAGAATCGGAGACTGGGAAGGAGGCTTCCGTATCTCAGCGTGCGCCCCCGCGCCTCGTAAATTTGTTCCAGGGACAAGTATTGGTCGATCAAAAGGGCCGCGTTCCGCATGCAATTCTTCACGCCAAGGCTGAGGAAGAGGAAGAGGAGGAGGAGAAAGAGGAGAAAGAGGTAGAGGCCGAGGTAGAGATAAAGGAGAAATGGCCGCCTATTCGGGGTGCTACTACCAAGCAAACAAAGGGAGCCGAGGTCGAGACACATCACGCATTCAGTCAGCCACAACCCCCATCTCAGCCCGAGGTTCCTCATGAAGAAAACATGACAGTGGATGGACGAGAACGAGGAAAACCACTGTTGCCGGATCGACGCACTGTCATAGCACAGTTTCTAGGCCAACGTCCCGGCGTGGCTCCTCAAGTGGAGGGCGGCTCTTCTCCAGTCAAGTCCGTCGTACCGACAGCAGGACCACCGGAACCGATGCCTAGTCTCGTTGCGAAACCTATTCCCAAATTCCCGGCACCACGTGCCTCGACACAATCACCTTTCGGGCCCGAACCATCATCAGAGGAGACACTTTATCCGCTACCGTCACGAACAAGGGCAGTACGTCATCCAGCACTGGATCGCATCAGACGACAGACAATTGGTCATGTGGAAAGTGGGCACGAAGACGAAGAGAGACGCGAGCAAGCCCACGTGCCGAGCATCGACTTTGTCGAGCTATCCCGCGCCTCAACGCGCTCCTCGGCGGGGACGTCTGTCCCTGCGCGAC
Source organism: Austroboletus niveus (assembly GCA_038090255.1). Taxonomy (NCBI): domain Eukaryota; kingdom Fungi; phylum Basidiomycota; class Agaricomycetes; order Boletales; family Boletaceae; genus Austroboletus; species Austroboletus niveus. The sequence goes on from JBBPMJ010000104.1 coordinate 3,265, forward strand.
CACCACGGTGGTCCCTTCCCGCGTTTGCCATTTCAACGCCATGGTTGTTCAACGAGGCAGAGGACGCGCACTCGGCGCCAGAATCGGAGACGAGATCGAGCAAGAGATCGCCGTTCCGATGGGCTGCACCTTCGCCCGTGAATATTTGGGGTCGACGCGTGCAGACAGCGTCGCCGGCACCTCGGTTCATGTCCACGCCCTCGCCGGCACACTCCGTTACCGCTGCCGCCACGGGTGCTCCCCAGCCCGATGTGATGGTCACCTCCACCACTTCCACTTCTCCGCTCTCTGTCGCGCCGCATGCAGTCGACGTGCAGCTGGCGGCATCACACGGCCTCGCGTCGATACTTGCACACATGTCCGCGAACCACGGGTTAGCGATGGGCGTTGTGGAGGCGGTGTATGCACGCGTGGGGAGCCTGCGGGAGGCGGACGAGGTATTGAAGGGGATGCGGGAGACTGCGGAGAGGTTTGGTCAGCAAGAGATCGAGAAACGGAAGAGGCGGCGGCGAAGCAGGGGAAGCGAGCGCGGGAAGAGGGTTAAATTGAGGTACGTGGTGACATCGGAAGATGGGGAGCCCGAGTATTCGCCGCCCGAGACGAGTCGGGCTGCCATGTGGAAACGACAAGCCGAGCTGGCGAAATCGGGCGAGGAGGAGGACAGTAGGGAAGAAGAAGACGGGGAAGGAAGAACGGCGCAGGAGGTGGAAAGGAGAATGGGCAAGGGACGGTATCGCAGGGATATAGTGAGGAGATTCATATAGAAACATTGAAAAGTACGATCCTAGCTACATACGAGTTTATAGAGACGCTTCAGATAAGCCTGAGTGAGCTTTTGCGCCCTCCTTTCCTAGCCACTTGCCCTCAAAGTAGACAAAGGTGACGATGATGTCGTCGAGGATGTGAAATCCTTCTGGGGGCACGAATAAGGAGGACGACTTCCTGCGCCAGAAGAAACAGCTGGATTGGGACTGTATGAACGTGGCGACGTATGCATCAGAAGCGTGGCTGTATTGTCGGATAGGTACGAGCTCCGGACGGGTCAGTCGAGGCTTTGTAAACACGAGGCGGAGGCACGCTTACCTGAGGACGGGCGCCTCGCATCTGCCATTCGTACACGTACCCGTCCGCCGCTGTGAATCGCTCCGGGCTGCCATAACGGCCGATCGCATCAGGTCGAGCGCAGAACCAAGTCGACACTTACGACGTATAGATGCCCGAGTTGGCCATTTTCACGTCCCTGGTGCCGACGACGAGCTGCGCGCCATGGGATGGATCCACGGGCCACTCGATGACGCCGACCTGGAACCGATCACCGGCGGGATCGGTGCGGGTGATAGTCGTGCGCGCGCGGCTGCCGTTGCGCGTCGTATACGAGGTGTACAGCGGTGATTTGTGTTCGTGGTCGTCGACGAGGACAAAGTCGGTGCGACGGGGGTCTTTTCTTGTCAAGACGAACCTGGACGTCATGGCAGATGCGAGGAGAGAATACTAGACTCATGACGAGGCACGTCTTGCCTTGGGCGCGGTGGGTCCAGGGGGAAGACAGGCTTGGCCCGGATTACGTCATTACAAGGCACGTCAGAATAGGTCTCGGCCTTTTTTTCTTCTCGATCTATCGTCATCGCGCGATGGCCACAGACGAACAGCTGCACAAGTTCCCCCCATTCCCTGCGCCACCAGAGGGCGTCACCATCGTGCCCTTCAGCGCGTTCACCCCCGCCGGGTATCGGCGCGTCACGGACTCATCGGGCATCTCGATCGAGGTCGACGCATGGATGGGGATCCCAACGGTCAAAGTGCTCAACGAACAGGAGGCGGCTCAGAAACGCAAGTCGAAACGGAAGAAATGGACGGCAGGAAACGCGGTCGATACAGACGGAAGGCTGATCCCGTGGTGGGAGGAGTGGGAGGAGGGCGAGGCGTCGCGCGTGATGAACCAAGGCGCTTTTGATGGGTGCGCATCCATCTTTCATCGGTGTACGGCACTGACGCCTCTGGTGCCGTAGTCCGACAAGCTTGGAGGACCGTATATGCATGGCTGCAGATGATTTCAGAGTCGGTCGCCCATGGCCCGAGATTTCCCATGGCGTCAGGTTGATGTGGGATCAGGTAAGCACGATTATCACGATCCATCCCTCTATCGACGCGTCACCCACAGTTCCGTCTCTATATCGGGCTGATATCCAGCATTCCGGTATATAAAAAGTTCAAGAAGAGCAAAGGACAGGTAGACGGTCCTGAAAACGCAGAGGAAGGATCCGACGAGGGTGAAGACGTACCGAAAGCGAGACAAACCAGGGTCTCCGTGCAAGATTATCTCGAACAAAACGCCCTCCCTGGAAAACAACTGGAGCCGAATCCAGACGAATCGACAGTAGAAGCTCAACGATTGCGTGCTTTCTTGGATGACATGGAAAAGACAGTGAAAGTATTTCTGTCCTCGTACATGTCAGCTAGCGGACTGATTTGGTGAGCCAGTTTCTTCCACTCCGGCGACGATCTTGACAAGTCTACAGGTCAGACAAAAACTTGTTCACTGCACCCACCGTGCTGCATTTCTTCCTTCGCTTCATGCTTCGAAACCGGGTGTTTGCAGACTCGACAGAACACCTAGAAAACCTCGAGCGAGCGGTCTCTGTCGCTGCTGTTGCCCAGAGAGAATTACCACTCACCGCCAGATTTGGAAAGGTCCTTCCTGGAACCTTTGATCAATCTTGCAAAGAACTCTGGGTAACCAAAGGTAGTCTAAGCATCCAGATTTCGGCTGACCTTCCATCTGCGAACGTCGATGTTAGCCCTACCAACGGTACTTCTCGCCAGACCGATTCGGGTTCCGCGTTCGAAACGGAGCTCAGGGAGCAGGATGTCGAGGTCGTCCCTTCCAGTGAAGTTTTGGATTCGAGCATCGCCAAACAGGTCTTGGAGGATTACAATTATATACCTGCGGAGGAGTATACGACGGCATCGTGGACAGACACAGCTGTACCGTGGTTGATGCAGCTTCTCGGTCCAACAACGCTTCCGCTGACGATGACGACGGGCATAGTCGAAACTTCCACGCGACGAATTCGGCAAATAATTGCGCCTGGGGCAAGAACAGAGTCGGAAAAAGGAGATCCAACTCGGAATGTGTTGGCTGTCGAAGAAGTGCTAGACGACATGTTTTTCAAGGTGGTCCTCAGTCCGTGGGTGGGGCGTGTATCTGAGGAGACGGCGGATTTTCCGAGACCGGTGGTCGCGCCAGGGTCGAATGGCATCGTTGAAGCCGAGATGCCAGAAGGGACGAAGGAAGACGCGTGGAATCCGTATCGAGACGATGTGTCTGTTTTGGTGGAGAGCGATGTTGGAGAGCATCTGGTAGTTGGGATGGGACTTGGTGGGACGTGGGTGCAAATGGTGCCAGAGACAGGAGACAAGAAGCATCCCAGGGAGTGTTATTGGTACATCGAGAGCTTGGTGGCGAGTCTTCCGAGCTATTACACGGAGGGGGAGATCATTGGGGAGGTGCTGGGTGGTGATGAAGACGACGACGACTGACCGAGGGGCGCCTAAATACAACTTGAAGTTGTTGACGACAAAGTTGACGACAATCTGCCGTAGGTCATGGAGAAAAATCCATGCCGCATCGTCGCACCTGTGTCTACTTGGTGTCAGGGAGATAAACTCGTCGAATACCTCAGCGTATCCCTCCGGGTTAACAAATGAAGTCATACTAAACCCTAACCACATTTCGGGGTTCGAATTTTCAATTTCCACCTCTTTCATCCTTTTCCATCGCTGCCAGTGGCATGGCCAATCGAGCGCCTCGCGACGAAAGCGATGACGGCGGCGGCCCCATCTTTGTTAAGAACGGTCTTCCAGTCAAGTTTTTCTTTCACAGAAGTGTCACGCAAGGACGGAACAGGATCACTCGAGACGTCGAGGTGTGTCTATCTTGTCTCATTACTATTTCCTTGCACCGACACGCGTCAGAAACACGGTGGCATGGTCGTCCCGAGCGAACGCAACGCCAACGTCCTCCTCGTCGACGAGCAAGAAAACATCGAGCTGCTCCGCCGGCAATACTACTCCTCCACCGAACTCTATCGTCTCTCGCTCTACGTCGAACCGCGAGGGTTCGTCCAGAATTGTATCCGTGCGGGCACATACCATCACGTCAGGCCAACACTGCAGGGTATGCCAGGTCGCCCGCCGGGCGCGCCTCGAGCGTACGTGCGTCTACTATTATGTATTTAGTGACGTAACATGCGTGCTGTACAGACGTATCGCGTTCACGGAAGACGACAGGGATCACCTCGCGTATTATCTCGCGACGCGCTTTCCGACGCGCGACGGACGGATGGGCAACAATGCATACAAAGACCTCGTGAAGTTGGTATGTCTGTCGCACGACTCGGTGGCGCGTGGTTTGTCGACGCGACCTGGGCTCACGCACCATCGTAGGGTGAAACTAACGACCGGTCTTGGGAATGGGCGAGACGACACACGTTTCATTCTTGGCGGGAACATTACAGGAATAATCGAGTGTTGATGGACGCACGCATCGATTTTTATCAACAACGGTTGGAAGACGTCGGGCATCATTTCGGCCAGGATCCACGTCGGCACGATTTTCGACACTTGAGGCGAGAGGAAGAGGAGGATGAAGATGAAGATGAAGAGGTGGAAGAGTGGCGAGGGATGGAGAGACGGGAGCGTGGAAGAGGGGTTCGTCCGGCGGTCGCAAACGGAAGACGGGATCAAGTGGCACGGAACTCTCCTGCGCACCATGAAGATGGTATCGTGAACACGGACGAAGAAAACGAAGAGATTGATGGTGCACAAGAGGAAGAGGAAGCCGATGTCCGAATGCAGGGTCCCGAACGCCAACGTGTCCCTCTTGATGTAAATCGCCAAAGAGAAGCGCAGGCAGAGCGAGCGCGTGGCTCAAACACATCGAACGACGAAAGGGAATCTGACGTTGAAGTCAATGCTGATCAGGGAACTCCAAAGGCCCTCGAGGACGACGGTACAGAATCACAAGATTTTGAAGGAAGTGATCTCTTCGGAGATAGTTCGTTTGAGAAGGAGCGTTTTGACTACGATGATGACGGTTCTCAAGAGTACGCGAGTTTCGTTTTAAATCATGCTGAGTGCACTGAACTTAGTCTATATTGGCAGTATGCGGTCATTCTCTCCGAGAACCAGTCCGATTCCTGACCAAGGTCCCCCTGTCTCTACCCAGGCAACGTTGATCGCGTCGCCTCGACCTGTCGAAAAGGAAGATACTCCACCCCCAAGTCAAACACCAACCGACTCGGAGGCTCCTGAGGAAGACACTGCTGCAGTCGAATTAGCTGTCCCACCGAGTTCGCAGGCAACGATGGTAGTGGCTCGGGAACGCGTCGTGCGACGTGTTCACGTGCGTGATCCTTCTCCCCAACCGGGCCCGTCGGGGCAGCAGACTCGGGATGTGGCGGCAGACGCACCCTTTCGAAGCACGCGGTCGCGTTCGGTACAGCCTCAGTCCAAACCCCAGTCCCAACCGCCTGAGCTGGCGACACGAGAAGAGGTCGGGGAGGATCGGAGAAACGAGCTTCCTCTGATCGAGGAGGACGTGCGCGACGAAGAAGACACGCAGCCACGTTCAGTGATGAGAGAGACAATGGAGGACGAGATGGCTGTGGAGGGTTTGCTCGACGCGCCCGTGGTCGGGGACGACGAGGATAGCGATGTGGACATGCAGGAGCTGGCACGGCTACCGGGGTACCAAGACATCGACATGGACGAGCCGTTGGATTCGGACGATGCAGAGACGCACGAGTCGCTGGTGCGTGCTGGCGAGGGCGGGGGAGAGGCAGCAGATGGGGAATATGAATCCGAGTCCAACGACCGGGAGGAGGGTGCGGACGGGGATGCGGACGATGCGGACGTGTCTAGCGAGCCCGCGCCGGTACGTCCGGAGCCTAGGGTCACTCGTTCGATGGCTGCTGTGGTGCAACCACAAACGCAGACGCGGCGAACGCGGGCGCAGAGCCAAAGCCAAACTCAGGCGCAGAGCCAAACCAAAACCAAGGTCCAAGCCCAAACGAGTCCCCGTCGGACGCGATCGCGGGCGCCGTCGGCGCTGCCGAGCCCGGGTACAGGGGCGAGGGGGGTGGTGAATCCCCCGCAGGGAACACGTGGAACGACTCTGAGGGCGAGGGGAAAGGCGAGGTGAGGGAGGCGTGATAGAATTATGACCTTGTAATTTCGTGTATTGTAATTTTGTGCTGATTGATCCGATTCATGGTACGGTACCCTTTCTTATTCGCACATTGATGTCAGGTCTGGATACTACTGCATAATCAGCACACTGATCACTCCTCACCGACACCGTTCAACCGTTGGTTTGCTCAAGTTGACAGAGTGGATTCTAGTATTTCTGCTGTTCGGTATAGTCACTGCCATCGCCCCCAGTTGCTCGTATCACGAGATCCTTGTTTCTGAGAGAAAGGTGGATCTGGTCATTTCATTTGAGTTCTCATGGTATACGATCATACGCTTGTAGACGTGTGCTCACCCGGTGATCAAAATTTCTGCCAGTCCATCCCCGGAAGATCACCCGGTATCACTTCCAGTAGTCAGGAGTGATCCGTCCAGCAGGTTAGGATGTACCTCTTGCTACTTCTTGCGTAGTCGTTGGCGCTGTCGTGCACGAAATCCAGAATGAATTGGGGCTTGGCAGTGGGACCCACTTCGAGCCTAGTAGACGGTCATCAGGCTAGACCCAGCCGACCGCAAGGTCAACACCTCGATCGTCCAGATCGGCCTGAATAGCGTCCCTTACGACGTTCTCGGGAGCCAAAGAGAGACGTTTGTTTCTGACAAGGGCTTGGTCACGAAGGATACTGCGGTTGTCCTTCGGGAAGTTGGAGAGGAAAAACACGTGCGTTACAATGTATTTCAATGTAGAGGGATTCATTATGGTGGTGGGTAGACATTCGAGCGATGTTCGATGTGCGAAGTCAAGTGACATAATAGACTTTCCCCGAAGTGCATCCGTCTTGACAAGACACCTATCTGTAGCGTAACGTGTTGAATGAACTTCACATAATCACCAACATAGTAATAACCTACGGCTGACAGTCACTGGCGACTAATAGCCCAGCAAGCTCGGGCCAAATTTCTAAAGGCTTTTTGGATTGGTCGTGAAAATGGCAGTAGTACGTGGGACGACATGCCACTTGCGCCGGGTGACTCAGACCATCGGAGTCGTGCGAACAAAATTTATTGTCACTTCAACGTTGAACCAACTTGCTCAAGGTACTAGTACACAAAATATCCACACAATCAAAACAAATATTCAATGAGTTACTCCACGAGAATCTTGGTATGCCCAGCGGTCTTCGACGTCCTGGATCAAGGTCAATCATCCGGCTAGGACATAAAAAAATGAAATGGAACGTACATCTCCATCAAAATCGCTCTGAGAAAGTAGCCGACCATCGAGGAGTTTTCCTATATGCGTCGGCGCAAACCGCATGCCTTTCCTGCGAAGGCTCATCAACGTCTTCATGGAATTCACCGGCGAGCTTTGGAACGTGTAGCCCATGAGCCACGAGCGCACTGGGCGTTTGCTTGGTAAGATGAATCCGTCAGCTCCAATCTCAACGCCCTCTTCATCTTGCAGGTCCCTCGTGTACACACACAGGAAACGACACAACCGAGTGTATGCCTCGTAGTCCTTCAAGTACAATTGCCCAGCAAACACGTTTAACTGATCCACGAGCCACGGAGAAAACACCCACTCAGTGGGAACCGTGGGGATGCTGTAAAGCCCAAGATCGTCGCATGACTTCATCGATTTAGTGACGCGGGGTGTGTAAATGTGGAGATGGACATGTCTGCTTGATCTGATCTGAGGTATCAGTTGGTGGGCTTCGTAGGGGCTCATAATGACGAGTGTCTCCTTGTGTTCTCTTTTGGCTGAAACAACCCATTGAACAGGGCGCAAGTAATCGTCAGTCTTGCTTGACGACTCGGAGCTGACGGTTTTCTGAAAGTCTCTAGTCACGAGCACAAAACGACTCCACACGTGTGCCTCGCTGGTAGCTGCGGAAGTCGCATCCAAAGATTTAAAGGCTCCACAGAAAGCACGTCGGAAATTGCTAGGGATGATACCTGTTTTTATGAAGGCAATGACATCTGGGTGAACCGAGTGGTCTGCGGGTGTCACCTTGGGAGGACGTTCCACTTGCTGCCATTCACGTTCGGCTTCGTGAACAACTTCTCGCTCCTGCTCTTCATCCAAGCTCACGTCACGCGATGACAATACTCCAAGCTCGATGCAACGTTGATGAATATCCGGGACGGCCGACAAGTTAGTCATCGCAGTGGCATGGAGTCCATAAAGGTCTTCCAAACTCTTAGCTTCTGGCTGCAGCCACTCGTATGAGAGTGCCTCGGGGGAGAACTGGCCCTTGCAAAAGCCGGTCCATGCACTATATCTGGATATGTGGTCCATTCCCTGTTGGGCCCAATGAGATGCCCGCTGTTGAATTTCCTCGCATGTCTCATTGATTGTCCAATGTATGATATCCATGGTGTTCAAGACATCAGTCGAGACTTTTTCAGCGACTTCACGGATACGCCGATCAACTTCAGGAGGGGCGAAAAACACCACGGAATGTCCGTGTCCAAGCTTGCGCATTCGCATGCAACCTACGAGCAAGGAACAGTTAGATCGGAAATAGCCTATTGAGTCTAAACAGTATATACCTTGCGTCAAACGATCCTTTGTAACCTTTGGGCCTAGTGTAACTGCCGCGCGAAATCCGCTTGGAAACTTGATGTCGGTACCACGTGTATGTGCATCATCGAGGTACACGACACACTGATCCAGCTGCTGAGCGAAAGGTGACGATAGGAAAAGTTGCGTATTTCCGTCACGCGTCCGCACTGTCAGCTCGTCATCTTCATTGAAGTATATGGCAGCAGAAGCGGTCGGGTGGATATCCAACCAAGCTTCAGCCAGTTCCCGGTTTTGTAGATCGAGAATTTGAGCACCAACATCCAACAAGACGCGTATCTCGGGCTCCTGCATCACCAAGGTGTCAAGGAACTCATACGTGGTACCATTCCCAAGTGCTGTGCACTTATAATGACTATTCTCGGGCTGTAAAAGGTACGAGAGAACCTTCGCATTGGTACCTCGCTGATGATCTGGATCACGCTGAGTGATATCCAAGGGTAACAGGTATTGACTATCGTTAGTTCCCGAGAATCCTACAAACATGACGATTGAGTCAAAAAGTTCAAGGAATCCGAGTTCCAAGTAACTTACCAGTCACAAGATGACCTTTCGTCTCTGCCAAATCCCAGCCTGAACACGATAGTTTCGATGGAAACTCTTTGGCTCCCTTCGGGAAAACGACATTGGAGAGGTAGAAATTAACCGTTTCTCGATTGCGCGAGAACAAAGGGAACAAAAAGGTGTCCCATTGCTCCGATGACTTCATATTGACACCATTCAAGGTACGCAGATCCACAGGCACGCTAGGGCATCCTCGAACCCAGAGTGCGTAATCCAATGCTGGATCATCCTGCTTGAGTAAGATCTCGAATGAAAGCTGCAGTTGTTCTTCAGTGAGACCGCCGTAGTAATAGCATAAGCACGTTAGAATGATGCCAACATCCGGATGTCCGAATTCGGCCCTTTGTGCTGGAACGTCTTTGGCTCTATAAGGAACCGCAAGCATGGTGCGCGCTGGGGCAAGGCCATAATCTACCCGCCATCGTCGTTCCATGAAGGCATACAAGAGAATGCCTTTCGCCAAGAGGCCACGTAACAATAGGAGACCACCCCGTAAAGAGGTGCCCTGAGAATACATCAATACGGAGTTTTCCACCTTGGGAGGGACCGTCTTGCACAAGATGAAGGTTCGAATAGCATTCCTAAGGTGCAAGCTGAGTTGTCCGAAGCTGAAGTTCGGAAGCGAATCATTGATGATGTCTCGCACTATCCAGGTGATTAATTGTCCCCCAGCATCAGCATCTAAGATACGAAGGTGAGGGAATGCCCCTGGTGGACCTTGGTCATACTCCACTCCGAGCGGGAAGAGCTTTTCAAGGGAAGGCGCATGTTTGTACACGAGGCCAAGAACTTGTTCTGTGGTAGTCCATCGATCAGGGGAGCCCTCCATAGCTTGCTGAAGGCCAACGGTATACACCAGTTGATAACGAACATGCAAGATTTCATCACTCTCGTCCAAGATGTCTCTTGAGTATGAGTAGAGCCACTTTTGAATGTTCAGCAACATCTCTGCGAGCCTAGCATCCTTGTGTCCAGGTAGCTGCTTCTCCACACTAATTAGCTTGAGTGATAGCACGTGCTCTGGTTGGACAACCAGAACCCCTCGCTCTTTCATGCATTCCGACATGATTTCACAAAGGACGCTGACTTTCTCATGATCGACTTGAAGAGAACGAGAGAATGGGACGAAATATATTCGCCTGTTGACGAGTCTGCCAACGCGATCCACAAGAAGTTGAAACATCTGCGCTGTCAACGCTTTCGGGACGACGACCCGGACAAACTGATATCCATCGGCGAGATTTGTGACGACGATGGGGACGATGACAGAGGACTTTCCCTCGCCCATGTTGAGTTGCATGGCCGTATTGCTACCTGACCGTGGCGCTATCATCTCGTTCGCTACCTCGGCTTGGACACGGCGAACCAAAAAGTTGCTTTGCAGCTGAAGTATCAGGTCGTTAATCAATATATCCATTGATAATAATGGAAACGCACCTGAATGAGTAACCAGTCAGGATGCGCCTCAGGGTCCCAACCATCGCAAACTTCGTTCTCTAGTTCCTTCTGGAGTTCTTCACGAAGGTCGTCACGGTGTAATCGAACCAGCCTTCGAGCGCGTTGTAACTCGAGCGTGAGCAAAGCCAACTTTATGAAACATCTCTTCCAGTGGTGGGTGGGTACGATTGAAGAGTTCGACGCAAGGCATCGGAAGAGTGTCTGGGGGATGATGTGTGGCCACTGACCGGACCGCTCAAGAGCTTGCTCACTCTTGCTTTTCGGACCTAGCTGTCGTTTGACGTCTTCGAGGCTCTCGGTAAAGGTAGCCTTGCACTGAGCATAATATGCGTCAAGTGTTTCTGTGGTTGGCACTTTCATCTCTCTCTGCGCCCCAAGGGACGATTCAACTCCAAAGAAACCTGCACTAGCACGAAGGGCCGAGACGTATCGCTGTTGAAACGTGTTTTCTGCGTTCGCTTCAGCTGTTGTAATCAAGTTGTGCAACTGGGTAGATCCAGAGAAAGAGGAATTCTCGGCTTCGGCGGTATATTGAAGTGGCATTCGACCATTTGTGCGTAATAATGGTGCAGGTCTGTCGAATAGTTCGGCCACTGTAAGCGACCATGGAAAACGAGTATGCCGGTGAGTCCATGGTGATGGATCGAACGAGTACGGAGAAATAGGATTCGCTGTGGTGCCTTTCCGCACGCCGAAGTTCAGGATCTGCTGAACGCAGGTGAGGTGTTTCTTGAGTTCCAAATTATGACGGCATATTGCAAAGAGATTTTGAACATTGGATATCAATTTCACGACATCATATAAAGTAGGATCGAGCGAGCATTTTAAGGCGGTTTCGTGCGGCCAAACATTCGAAAACTGTTTCGCGGCTGCCGTAGCGTCGACCATTCGTCGGTCATTGTACAATTGTAACTGGCGCTTTCTCCATGTTTTCTTGGACTTTACATTCGCGGCCTGGGGTTGGGTGCCTTCGGGACTACTCCCGAAGGGGTAGGCACACTCGAGGACATAATCGTGCAGCGTCGTTAAAGATGGCTCATATCCTTCTGAAAGATCATACGATTCATGCTTTGGTGGATCCTCCACACGGAGACGCGAATCTGTGGCAAAGGCCACAAACACCGGGACCAGGTCTTTAAGCTCCGGAGATGCATAGGCCATAGCAGGTAGCGAGAAGAGCAGCTGGGACCATCTTCCTTCGTCACTTCTTCGCAAGAGATCATATGCCTTTATCCAAATCAACGGAAGATCTGGAGTTAGCCATGACCTGTCGTATTGGAACGACAACGAAGCATTGCCAGAAACAGTTTTCGTCCAGGAATTCAGCAGGTTCAGTATAATGTTGCCAACTGGTGAGCTGGCTGTCCGGTGGCGAACAACAGTCGCCGCTACATATACACGATGTTCTCCCGAGCCAGCCTCCAATGTATCCCTAGCGGAGTACCATACGTCCTCAGACGCCCCGGAAAGCAGGGATTCGGAAACGTCGTGCGGAAACATGTATGTGCTCCGTCGGGAGCTGCGCTCCAGCAGCTGCTCGTCACGAAGTGGAAAATCTTCGAACAAAGTGCTTGATGAGCCCTCGTTGAATAGCCGAATCCTTTCATAGTGTTCCTTGATCGCTTTACAGACGTGGTACAACCCGTGATGCTGAGAATTCACGGGAAGGTCGATCCATTCCACCTTCTGCATGCACTTGAGATGATTGGGATACCAAGTGCGCGAAGGGCATATGGATGCGATCGAACGGAGGAGATCCGCATCACCAGAAGAGAACTTCATGATAGACCAGCACTCAGCCGACCGGAGAAGAGATAACGCTTCCTCTGTGCCCGACCTGCCCGTCAGTGGATCTGGCCCACAACCGCTTGTCAAAGCATGCAAGTAAGCACAGAAGAGCCTATTCGTCAAATTCGCGTTTCCAGCCAAGTACCCCACATCGGTGTCGGTCCTATAGGTCTGGTATGTGACCCGACGAAGGGTGGAACCCTGGGTGTCGATCTCAACTCGAACGTGACAACCATCTCTCTGGAATGAAACTTTGCCCTCCGGAATTATGACACATCGCGGGGTGAGTCCATCCAGCTTCGGCCGAAGAACAAGCTGGTTGACCAAACCAAAAAACGTCCCGATAGATTGGTCCACGTCATAAACCATGTCCCGAAGATTGTGGGATTGCAGATCGCCATCTTCGTTGACAAAGAAAGAAAGACCGTAACGTGGTAGAGACACGGATAGCTGCAATGATGATGAGGACTGGTCGGAGTCGATCGGGTCAGACACAGTAACGATGAGATTTTGCGGAGTGTCAAGTGGTTTTAAGAGGCGTGAAACCAGGTCCCAGGATTTGCTTCGGATGTCTACGAGGAATTCGCGCCCTCTGTACATGCAATAGCGACCAAATGCACAATTTATCTGCCACCGATTCTCTGGAGAACTTTGCCAAAGGTCGTCGGTGGGACGGATCTCTATGGTGGACGTAGAATGATTCAGCCAGTGAGCATGTCCTTCGATCAGTACCATTGGCAAGTCTCCTTTCAGCTTCTCAGGAGGTATGAGCTCGACTATTTCCGAACTGCCCGTGACTTCTTGTATCACGAGATCCTTGTCTCTGAGAGAGAAATACAACTGCGTTGGCAGAATACGACCTTAAATTCTGTCGCATATACCATACCTCCAGAAGGCACTCACCAGATGATTGGCAATCCTAGACGAGTAATCCATTCCGGGGAGGTCGCTAGGAATCACATCAAGTATCTTCTGCGCAAATCGTCAAGAACCTTCCAGTAAATTGAGTGTGAGAAAAAGTACCTTTCCAAAAAATTGGATGTACAACGGATGGTTCTGGATTTCGTTGGGCAATCGTCCAAGCGATTTCCCATCAACCAGAAGTGATCCATCCAGCAAGTTAAGATGCACCTCTTGCGACTTCTGGGCAACCGTCGACGCTGTCGCGCACGAGATCCAGCGTGAGTTTGGGTTGGGCAACGGGACCCACTTCGAACCTGGACGGTAATCAGGCCAAACCCAGCCGACCGCAAGGTCAACACCTTGATCGTCCAGATCGGCCTGAATAGCGTCCCTTACGATGTTCTCGAGAGTCAAAGAGAGACGTTTGTTTCGGTCAAGAAGTAGTTGGGAATACGAGGAGAGGGAAGACACACTGGCAGGTGTATGGTAGTGAATCAACATAGCACAAGAAAGCATGACCTTGATTTCTTCTGCGGTGCAAAGAACCGCCGGGGTGATGGAAATATCGACATTGAACGTTCCTCGACAGACGGCAGCGGCGTCCCGTAAAAGCCCACGGATATCTTCGTCTCCGGGTGCCTTCATAAGTTTATCCGATAGTTCCTGTAACCAGGAGAATATTTTGTGACGCACAACGTGAAGAAGCCGAAGCGATTCCTGGAAAACGGTCGAATTGTTGTTGGATGCAAGAAGCCGACAAAGCAGGAGGGAAATGGTATCCATCGTGACCACTTCGAGCCAATTTGCTTCCACGTCTTGAAGCAGTTTCTCAAGTTCATCCAGGAGCACATGGCAAAAGGAGGGCTGTTCTATCAAGTCCTGATGCCATATCCACCCCCCATGTTCAAGTGGCCCGACTTGAGAAACTGCTTGAGCAAATAGAAGATGAACCTCGGGGCGATGAAAGCTCAGTGATCGAGCTCGAAGTTCTCGCAAAATGTTGAGCCACTGAAGCGAGTCACCACTACGTACGTGTCCGAATGCAATGAACTCGTGGATGGAAAGGTCATTGTGACAATCGGCTTGGTTCGCCATGATTTCATTTGATGTGTGGGAGGTGGCATCGACATATTTTTGCAGGTTCTCGTAAGGTCCTCTAGGAAGTCTGTAGATAAAATTATTCTTGACATCTTCATGACCTAATGCACCCGAGAGAGCGATACGAGCATGGCTGTCAAAGCCATAAAACTTGAGTCCGTTATTAACGCAAACCAGTTCTCGGGTACTAGGGACGGATGTTTTTTTATGATGGGTGATCATGAATGGCTTTGTGTCGGAAGCAAGAGTGATTCGCGATCTCGGATGCTGTACCAGATAGGTACTGAGTGCGGTATACTTAGGAAGTTGGATGTAGGGAGTTTTGGGATTGACGTTAGGGCTGCAGAGATCAACCAGAAGATGAAGAGTAGCAGTGCGCCACATGTTGAAGGAGGTGGGACAATCCAATTCGAATATGACTGCCTCGGCATGAAGCTGTTGTGCTGGCAATGGCCATTCGTAAATCTTAATCTTCATCCTCTTGAGCTTTTTGTCATAAACGCATCTGTTACATTGGGTTCCGCTGCCATTCGCATGCTTGTGGTCCGTTGCAGTAGCAGTTTGCTGAAGCTCAGCATGAGAGGCGTTGGCTTTCTCCAGTTCATCAACCTTTTGACGAACTTGCTCCTGCGCAGTACTATCAATCCGATACTTGAGGACCTGAAGCTTCAACGAGCTTCTATAAAAACGCACGGAAAAACTGTCTAAAGTAATTTCCGGAGAAAACACGGACCATCCTCTTTTGGATGATGAGTGGCGGGTAGAGAGGTACTGGTATGCGCTACGAAGACGACAGAGGCTTCCTTTCCTGCATACTAATAGGTCCTCGAGAAGATTTGTCGGAATCTCAGGAGAGTAGTCGACGAGGATAGGGGTTTCCTTGACAGCTATTTTGTCGAGTGCGACCCAGAGTTCAATCATGGTCAACAACATGACAGAGAGCAGTTCAGGGTTATTCTTGTATGTCTTTCGCGCACTTGATGAGTATTTGTTTGCGAGAAACTCCAGTTTTACACAAGCCTCATAGTTGTCTGTAACTTGCCCAACCCAGGCATCGATGCCTTCTTCTACCGTACTTTCAACGTCATAGAGTGTGACAAGAGGCTCGACGCGATACACTTTCTCGAAAAAGGCCCCATCAAGGGATAAAAAGTCATCGAGAGTACCTCGCTGATTATGTTCCGGCTTGAAGTAGGCAGTGGGTAGGTGAGCGATCTGATTAACGAGGGATTTATGCAGGTGAGCGCCGCTACTCAGGAACGATAGTTGGATATCTCGGGCCAGATCGAGCTGAGAGGGGTTCCAGACTGGAGACACGTGCTGAATATCCCGGATCTGTTTCCACCTCTTGTCCAAGATTGAATGGAGAGAAGTACAGGTTTCCAAAACCAAACAGGAGAGCCAGAAGGACGCAACGGACCCAAGCTTCCGTAAGCGTCGGCTGATTTTGGCCGACATGGCCTGAAGAAAGTCATTGGAGAGTTCTGCACAGATATTTTCATTTGCAAGGCAGCACATGAAAAATAGCATGAACTCTTTGTAGGTGTGATGTCCCAAGGTAGATCGTTCCAGGGAAGTCTGGAGAACAACTCGGATGACAAGCCAGAGCGATGAACGCCGCCACGGTAACTCTGAATTGTTCCACAGCACATCATCTCCAATGCGTTTGCTGATGCGGACGATATCAGCAGAGCATCCGATCCCTCGCAAGATGCCGGTGAGCAATTCAGAGATGTATCGGGGGTGGGTCGTATCACGTGTTTCAATGACAGTGGAATTTGCCTTTCGACTTCTGGCGGCTGCATCAAGGATGTCGTTGCTCATATGAACGAGGAAATTGGCGAGTTCGGATAAAAAGTCTTCATCATCAAAGACAGTACTGGGGATTTCGATAGCAGGGCCAGGGAACGAACGAATGAGCCTTCCTTTTGAAGCTAACACATCTTCAGCCCTCGGGGAAATTTCGAATACTTCGGAAATGGTGGTATGATGCTGTTTTCTGAAGATGATTGCCGCATTTTGAGCCCGTATTAGAAATGTGCGGACATCTATGCATCGTCACTTTCGCAATATCGTGGAGTGAAAAGTGGTAAGCGTACCTCCAATGTTCATGCTACTCAGTTGGGAGATAATTTGGAGTCTGTCCAAGCTTTCCAACTGGACAACGTCACGAAGATTGTTTAACATTTCGACCATAGCATGCCAGTGGTATGTTTCGGTCTCGTGGAGATGGTGGGAGTAAAGACGTGCAGCAGAGGCAACTGCCCCAGCCAGAGTATAGTCATTGAAGCTGCTACCATCGTCCCCATCAGGGAGCCGAAGAGGTGAAAATACGTGAGCAAGGATGTATTTCAGGGACTGCAGGTCAGGAATATCATGATGATTAAGGAGAGGAGAACTTGAAGGCATTTCTGTGACGATGGAGTCGGTTGGAGTCGGTTGGCGTGTCCTCAGGCTGGGATAGAAAAGAACCTATCAGCGGGTTATCTCTATATTTGTCAATCTGTGGCGAGGAATTCGCCGGTGAGAATAATGCATGAGTCACCAGACGTCGCCCATTCAACCTTTCTTTTCCGCGGTCTTTAGAAAAGCACTGTCCACGACGAGATTCTCAGAGAAGATAAGCCTGAGGTAAAAATAGACCCGTTGCAGACCTGAAACGCCCGCAATCCAATACTTACATGTCGACACATGAAAATATGGACTTGGAAACTGGTTTCCCAAGGGTAAGTTTGGTGACCGTGCTGGTCAGAAGAAGACTCGAGTGTGGATGGCAAGTGCGCTCGGTTATCAAGACTCGGTGATTAGTGTTCGGTGATTGGACGGAGACTTCCCGGGCGGACTTTTAAAAAAAGTGCAGAGTCATAACCCCTCATCCATCACACGTGACGCAGTGTCATAGACACATTAAGCCTAATTAAGTATTTAGCTGTGCTCGTAATCGATTGATGTGGCATTCACTATCACGTCTAACTGTGCTGAATTAGTGCCAACCTGAGACAACTCTAACTTGTTTCCTCGGCTTTGTGAATTCATATCCAAAATGCACTGTTGGAGGTCCATCTGTGAGCATGCTGGCTTACCTAGGTCCCATAACTAATACATATACTGTTCACAGTACTGAATGCTAGTCATTTAGTATTCTGCCTTTACATCATCACACCTTATGGTGAGCACTTTTGAGCCTTGACTATCAAATTGAGCTATTGATCCTGTACCTTTTAAACAGGATTTCTGCATTGTGCCACATGAAACATTAGTTAAGTATGTAAATGAGTTTACTCTCTTGATGGTAGATACTGACCTGGCTATGTGATGTAACACACTAGTCTATAGATTTCTGCAGGCATGATCATAATTGAATGTGATTATATTGTCATGACCCCATCATCTAGGTGTGTGCATACAAAATCAATGCTTATGAATCAAGCAAACTCAATAAACAAAAGAATGCCAATTAACAGAACTATTCCATATACAACATATCTGAGAGATGACAAGTGGAATGTGTAGGTTTTGTCTTTTGCCTTTACAGGTTTATATCCAAACATGTATACTACTTGATTTGGCAAGATTCTGCGATATTTGTGAAGGGAAAGAAATAAAATGAAAACTGTAACACTTGTCTTTCAGAATTGTTGTATGCATGCTTCTGAACATCATGTCAAGCATGAGTGACACCTCTATTGGGCAACAGCATTAACACCTCTTTGTAGATTGATCTATCTTTTCTGTTCACACACAGACCTTATGCATGACTATTGTTGATACTCTTTGCTTCGATGCTTTCTTTTTTCTTTCCTCAGCCTGTTGTGAGCCCAATGACTGAGGTATGTGTTAGCATCACATTTAGTTCATTATCTTGCAGCTCACTAGTTTATTTGTGTCATAGGTTAGAACTAATACTAGTCCATTGCAAGCTCAACAACTGAGTTTATTCATGTCATAGCTCTTCAGGTTATGAGCCCTGCCTAGTTGAGATACAGATGATTAGATTTAACTGAAGAAATCTCAAGGACATGTAAAAGAGCCAGAACCCTTTCATAGAACATTCTTCACAGAAGAAACCATGGGAAATTTTGAGAATTTGCCTGAACTCCGAGGCATGGAGAAATTTTATGAATGGTGGTGTCAAATAGAACAGTTGCTACTGGGAGAGGGAGTATACAATCACATTAGCAAAGGGACAAACCCATTCAATTATGTCAATTATGGATCCTTTATGCCCCTACCACTCATTTCTGGAGCTTCAACATCTGAGGAGGAGGAACTCATTTAGGCCTGGATCAAGAATGATGGTCTAGCAAAGTCAATCATTTTACAAAAAATCAATTTGACTATCCTTGCCCTGATCCCTGATGACATATCCATTACCACAAGGGACATCTGGACAACACTTTTCAATGTTACAAGTACACGTGATTCTGGTAGTTCTGAAGGTTTTGGAATCAGTTCCTGCAGTTCTGATGCTTCCAAAGTACCTTCCCACAGTTCCAAAAGTTCTGGAATCTTGGAAACTTTGGAACCCTTGGCAACTCTTCAACCAGAATGGAGGCCTAAAAATACTGTAGATTACCCTTAGAATGCTACTGGATCCTATTTCCCACAGACTATGCTTCATATGGTCATATGGAGATCCCTGTTCTTGATTCACCATGTTCCTCTCTTATTCCTCTTCTGTAGTATTAGCCATGTGTCCCAAGAGTCATTTTCATCACAGACCTTCACTCCTTCTGCCATTCTCCTTTTGATGGCAGTGTTATTCCATTTCTATTCATTGCTCCACAAGGCCATTGTAGTATACCTTGTGCTCCGTTCCATCGCCTTCCCACTCCAAGATGGTTCCGAGCTGTATAAATACTTACCAACTATCATGTATGTTCCACAGCTAGATCTGCACAATTATATGCAGTATTTAGTCTCATCCTGCCTGAGTCTCAAGTCTCAGCAGAGAACCCCCAGGACTTCTATAGGATGTTATGTCGCCTTTGAGGACACACTGGAACTAGATGTTGTACAAGTGTAACAAAAGATCTAGCTCTCCCCATGCCTCTGCTACCATGCAGCAAGGCACCCCCACCAGTTGCCCATCATTTCATATGGATACAGGGAAGAACCTTCTTATGAGAACTCTGAGGATGAAACAGACAGAAGGGAATGATTATGACTAGAATCAGTCTCTGAGATTATCAGGAGGAACCAGCCCCACTTCACTCAAAGTGGAACCCCTCCTCCTCCACCAAGATCTCATTTGTCTCAAAAAAAATCCACTTTCCTTAACCCACAACACCCCTACTTCCTCAAACAACTCCCTGCCCAACCCAGACCACTCAGAAATGGCGGAACTCAAAGCAGGGCTTTCAGAAGAATTCTCTGAAGAAGCCTTTGATGCCAAATTCTGGATCAGAGCCATGGACGCATATTTCCTTATGAATAAAGACAAGTATGACAACTTAAAGAAAATCTATACCACCCTTAATAGAATGTTGAAAGGGCGAGGAAAGCAGTTCGCTGAAGCTGCATATGAGAACTTTGACTCTGGAACCATTGCCCCAGACAAAGCTACCTGGAGTGAATTCAAAAAAGAATTCCTAGAGATCTTCTCAGACAAGCACACTGCCACTGATTC
Organism: Austroboletus niveus; assembly: GCA_038090255.1. Lineage (NCBI taxonomy): Eukaryota > Fungi > Basidiomycota > Agaricomycetes > Boletales > Boletaceae > Austroboletus > Austroboletus niveus. Next base: position 23,478 of record JBBPMJ010000104.1, read on the forward strand.
CCAACAAAAATTACACCAAATCATGATGAAAGAAAAAGAACTTGACTCCCTCAACAAATTCAATACTGACTTCCGACTCCTTGTATTTAAATCAGGGATCTCAGATCAAAATGCCCTGATCAAATTCTATATGAAGGGATTAGATCCAGATCTCACAGAATGGATCCTCAGAATGGAAAAGGAACCAGAGTCATGGAAGGAATGATCTGAGAAAGCTGCTGCCTTTGCCCGCCAACAGGATCAAATAAGAGATATTCAGAAAGGACAGACAGACTATGGAAGAACCAACAACTGGGACCCAAATGCCATGGACATAGACACTCTTCAGATCACTGCCCTAGGATGATGAATGCTCTCTTCCACTAAGAGAGCTTGTCACATCAGAGAAAACAGGTGTTTTATCTGTCACAAAGTCAGATGTTCTATCAGGAATCATCCAAAGAAAGGAAACCCCCCACCTTGTCCTTCCAGGAACCCAGCCAGAGTCCAAACCATTGAAACCAAGAAGGGACCCATCGACAAATATGTGAAACAACTAGGAGAAAAACAGATAGATGAGAAAGAAGTACTTTGAGTACTCAAAGAATGCTTCGAAGATTCCAAAGAGGATGAAGAAATGGTCGCAAAGATTGAACTCAAAGATAGAGGCTTTTCAGATTTTTAAAGAGGAAACAGAAGTCAGCTCACTGCTCCCCTAACTTTTCTTCTGTATTAATATCAAGTGACCCAAAATCAATACTTGTTTCTATCTCACTTGAAATAACCAGAAGAACCACTGCCAAACCCACTGCCTTAATCAATTGTGAAGCAACCAGTTTATTTATAGACTTGGACTTTGCCAAAAGAAACAATCTGCCTATGGAAAGGATAGCATGACCCATCAGAGCTATTAATACAGATGGAACCATCAATCAAGCAGAACTTATTAGGTTCTGAATCACAATCACCTTCCATATTGGAAATGTGATAAAAAGCCAAACATTTCATCTCCTTCCAGCTAGCAAGGAGAATGTCATCTTAGGAATGAACTGGCTCAGAGAACAAAATCCAGACATAGATTGTGAAACAACTCAAATAAAGAAGAAGCAAAGAGGAGAGTGAATGACCCTTTGGCCCTTAGAGCAATAAGCTTGTAAGGAAATCTCCAAGACTTCAAAGCTGGGGACTCCAGCCTCGAAGTCCTGGGGTTTATATACTATTCTACTGTTTGTACATGTTGTGATAAATACCATAAAAAGACATTGTACCATGATAAGGAGAAAATACATGATTGGTTGATGAGAATGCATGAGTGATAAAGAAGCGTGTCCATGAGAGAAAGAAGTAAAGAAGCATGCATCATGACATCATAGATAAGAGATAAGGATCTAGCCCTTGAACATGTGACAAGTCACATGACTTGTGATCTAGACTGCTGAGGTAAGCAGTCACATGATAAGTTATGCTGAAAAATGTCTAAGTCCCAGTGGTCTTGTGCCAATAGGGGTTTTCCTTATATAAAAGGTCAGGAGTTCGACTCCTGCCATGAGTGAGTTTTAAATAGTAAAAAGAGCAATTGTGACAGATTGGGCAACAGGAAGAGTAACCCTCCAAATACTGAACTGGAACCAGAAACAAATAATGAAAGAGGACAAAGAAGATGAGAGAAGATATCTCTGAAAGGACCCTGATTTTGAGATCCATACAGCATACTGCAAAAGATATGAAACCTCCAAAGAATATGTCCTAAAAACAATGCTGTCCACTGAACTAGAAATGGAGAAGAAGCAAAAGAAAAAAGAGTTATCTGGAAAATACAAAGACTTCGGAAATGTATTTGAAGAAAATCTGCTGAATGTCCTATCACCCTTATGAACATACAACCATACAATCAAACTCAAGGAGACGTTCATCCCAAAAAGGGCAAAAGCCTACCCCCTTTCTCTCTCTGAACAGGATGCATGTAAAAAGTTTGTAGAAGAGAATCTGGCAAACAGACAAATCAAACCATCACAATTCCCCCAAGCTGTGCCATTTTTCTTTGTCAACAAGAAGGATGGAAAGCTTTGACCCTGCCAAGACTACAGGTATCTCAATGAGCACACTGTAAAGAATGCCTATCTCCTGCCAAACATTCAGTCCATCATCAAACAGATCGGTAATTCAACAATCTTTACCAAAATGGACATCCAATGGGGATACCACAACATACAAGTTGTACCTGAGGATCAATGGAAAGCAGCCTTTATCACCCCTTTTGGACTGTTTGAACCGACAGTAATGTTTTTCAGGCTATGCAACTCCCCTGCCATCTTCCAAGCATTTATGAATAATGCCTTTGGAGACTACCTCGCAGAAGGGTGGTTAATCATCTATATGGATGATCTAGCCATTCATTCTTCAGACCCATCTGAGCATAAGAAAAGAACCATCAAAGTCCTAAAATAACTTAGGAGTTTAGGACTCAGATGCAAACTCCAGAAATGCACTTTTGACTTCCAAACCATGGATTATCTTGGCCTAACTGTCCGATCAGGAGAACTTGCAATGAATATAACCAAACTTCAAGCCATAAAAGAATGGAAACCCCCCAGCTCCATCAAAGCAGTAAGGTCCTTCCTAGGGTTCTGCAATTTCTATCAAAGATTCATTCCAAACTTTGCTTAACAAGTTGCCTCGCTTAACAAACTTACTTGAAAAAATAATCCCTGAACTTGGGCTAAGGAGGAACAACATGCCTTCAATGACATGAAACTGGTGTTCTCCACCTCTCCAGTTTTAAAACAATCAGATCTGGAATACCCATACTTCATGATAACAGATGCTTCACTCCTAGCCACTGGAGGAGTACTCATGCAGAAAGGCTCCAATGGCAATCTTCATCCATGTGCATACCGATCTGCCACCCTATCAAGTGCAGAACAAAACTATGATATATATGACAGAGAACTACTAGTGGTTATCCATGCTCTTGAAGATTGGAGACACCACCTACTTGGGGCTTGACATGTAGTCCAAATACTTACAGATCACAAAAACCTCACTTACTTCAGAGCCCCCCATTGACTATTACAACACCATGCCTGATGGCAAATGTTCCTACAAGACTTTGACCTTGCATTTACACATGTACCAGGAACACATATGGGCCCTGCCAATGCCCTCTCTAGGAAAGACGAGATATTCACTGAAACAGATAATGCTGAGGTAGTTCTTCTTCCAGACAACCTCTTCTGTAGACAAATTGATCTCATCCTAATGGACAAAATTGCAAAATCAACTCTTTCCAATTCTTTTGTTCTCACTGCACTCAAGAAAATGTAGGAAGATACTCCCCCTCTTCCAAGAACAAAGCTATCCAACTGGACCTTTAAAGATCAAGAACTTCATTTCCAGGGACACCTCTTTATCCCAGAATCTACTTGACAAAAACTCGTCCATGATCTATACTACTCCTCAACAAGTGGACACATGGGTCACTTCTGAACATTAGCAGCCCTTGAAAAAGACTTCTGGTGGCCAGGAATGTCCACGTTCTTGCAATGATTCATCTCCAGTTGTGCTACATGTCAAGCCAATAAAGTAAACACCCACTCCATATCTCCTCCCCTGATGCCCTTGAACTCATCTGCCTCTTGCCCATTTCAACAAATTTCTGTTGATCTCATTTCTGGCCTGCCTTCTATCTCTGGATTTGACTCTGTCATGGTCGTGGTCAATCATGGCCTTTCAAAGAGGGTAATTTTCTGCCCTTGCTTCAAAAACATTGATGCACAAGGAATTGCCCAACTCTTTTTTAACCAAGTCTTTAAAAGATTTGGCCTCCATGACAAAATCATCTCAGACAGGGGTCCCCAATTTGCATCTGTCTTTGCCAGAGAACTAGTGTGACTACTCCAGTATGACATTGCCCTATTGTCTGCCTATCATCCTCAGACTGATGGGAAAACTGAATGACTAAATCAAGAATTAGAAACCTACCTCCAAATCTTCTGCAATAGATCTGCAGATCAATGGATTCCACTTCTTCTGCTAGCCAAATTTCATCACAACATGGCAACCCACTCCTCTACTCAGAAATCCCCATTTGAACTAATCATGGGATATCAATTCCAAGCCTATCCACCAATTGGAAAGACATTTGTTCCAGAATTGGAATATGGATTAACCAAATTGGAAGACTCCCAAAAAGAGGCACTGGCAGCACATGAACAAGCAAGGATGTTTATGGAAAGAAGAAAAAGGTCCACATTCATACCATGGAAAGCTGAAGACAAAGTATGGCTGGAAGCAACCAATTTAAGAACAAACTATCCTGCCTGAAAACTAGCCCTCAAGTGAGAAGGGCCTTTTGAAATTGAAAAAGTAATATCCCCAGTGGCCTATCAACTCTGCCTTCCCCCAACTTGGAAATTTCACAATGTGTTTCATGTAAGCCTCCTAATCCCTTATGTGGAAACTTGGGAGCATAGACCCAACTTTCCCCAACCCACTTCGGAGATAATAGACAGAAAAGAGGAATGGAAAATAGACAAAATCATTGCCCATAGGGGAAGGAAGGGAGCCTGCCAATTCCGCATCCAATGGAAGGGATATGATTCCAGTGATGACACATGGGAATCAAAACCTAATCTTGAAAATGGATCTGAACTCCTAGAAAGTTATAAACACTCTAGGAAACTCTAAAACCCCCAGAACAATGACCACATCCCATAAATACTCCCTCAACCCCCCCCCATGAATCCCCAAGACTTCACACCCCCTGTATACCCCCTCTCATGTTCAGAATCTTCATTCCTGAATTACCTCCTGTTCGAGGACATAGACTCCCCCCTGTTTTTCAAAACACCCTCCTGGTATTGGTTCTTGAATGCCCAGCCCTCTATCACTACCTTGTCTCACACCCTCTCTATGATGAAGCACCCATCTTCCCCTCCCTTATCGCAGCCTTTTAACAACTCTTACTCTCTGTCAGATTCAATCATGAGAGAGCTAGAAGAAATCCAACACCAGCAGAATCACTTGATTACACACTCGAACACTCTTTGGCTAAAGGACAGATCCAGATCTGTCAAACCCTTGCAGACCTTAGAATCTTCAGAATCATCAATACCTTCTCCAGAGTTGCTTTGGCCCCATACCTCCAACCACTTCTCTGAGCCCTCACTGAGGAACAAGGTGAGAACTACCTCCTGGATCTTGCCCATGACCACCTTACCATATCACCCTTCTTCATCCCCATCATCGAGAAACTTAAGGGGACCAGCCACATCTGGAACCCTCCCATCATGGGAAACACTGGACCACTGCTTGGAGGAATTGCCATGGCCAAGAGAAGAATTAGGGATGCAACCTTACAAATGGCAGAAGGATTGGCTGCAATCTTCATTCTCTAAACCCCCCAAGTTCTACCCATTCGAGATGGCTTGAAGAAGTCTTTATCATCGGTTGAAGGAAGTGAGGGATAGAGCACGAGTTTGATCAGAAGAAAAGAAAAAGGAAAGCAGAAAGAGACTTCATCACCCGACCCCATTCCTATCTCTCCAAGACCAATCCCAGGACCAACTCATAGAAATAGAAAGTTCAACTGACTCGCATGCTTCCAGTGTGGGAGTATCAAACACCTTCGACCTGACTGCCCCATCTACAAATGCCCTTTCTGCCACCAGAAAGCCCCTGGACATATTCAACGAGAATGTCCCTCCAACCGATGCTCCTCCTGCAATAGAATGGGGCACACCTCTACTGAATGCTTCAATCCAGAAGACTTCAATGATGACAATGTCATCTTCAATGATGAAGACTCTGCAGAAGATAACTTTAGGGATTGAAGAGGATTTTTAACAGATAGAAGAGGATAATGTTACAAGTATGTGCAATTCCAGTAGTTCTGAAGGTTCCAGAATCAGTTTCCATGGTTCCAATGCTTCCAAAGTACCTTTTCATGGTTCCAAAAGTTCCAGAATCTCAGAAACTTCAGAATCCTTGGCAACTCTTCAACCAGAATGGAGGCCTGAAGATAGATTATCCTTAGAATGCTACTGGATCCTATTTTCTGCAGACTATACTTCATATGGTCATATGGAGATCCCTGTTCTTGATTCACCATGTTTCTCTCTCATTCCTCTTCTGTAGTATTAGCTATGTGTCCCAAGAGTCGTTTTCATCATGGACCTCCACTCCTCCTGCCATTCTCCTTTTGATGGCAGTGTTATTCAATTTCTATTCATTGCTTCATGAGGCCATTGTAATGTATCTTGTGCTCCGTTCCATTACCTTCCTGTTCCAAGATAGTTCCGAGCTATATAAATACTTACTAACTATCATGTATGTTCTGCAGCTAGATCTGCGCAATTATATGCAGTATTTAGTCTCATCCTGCCTGAGTCTCAAGTCTCAGCAGAGAACCCCCAGGACTTCTATAGGATGTTGTGTCACCTTTGAGGATACACTGGGACTAGACATTGTGCAAGCATAACATCCAAGCACTATAACCACTCAGATGTCTCTCTTCAATTCTCCATTTGGACTCAGATTGCTGGATTTCAGATGAAAAGTGCATCAGATGCCGAGAAGTTCATTGCTGCTCACACACTAGCCAATGAGAGGCTTGCACACATGGAAGCAAAACTGACAGAGATGGAGGCCATCTATGCATTGGTTCATGGACTACCTAAGACTGGTCTATGGCTCATGATCTGGAAGAACATTGAGATCAACATGAAGTGTAATCTGGAGGCAGCACATACCTCTATTCTGGCAGCTCAAGTCACCAGGTCCTCCATTCTGAGTTAGGCATTCTCACACCCTCCAGTCCTCTCATCAGATCCACTCTGAATCCCTTCATCTTTCACTTGCACAACCCATTTATCAATCTGCATGGATCTGGCCAACTCTCAAGAATAAGACCCTATACCTTTCAGGACACTGCACAGGTTGTAATGAAAGAGGCTCTCCAAATGTTGAATAAAGGACCTTCTCTAGAACCAGGGTCTGAGTATATGAATGCAAGTGTTCTCAATGGCAGGAAGGGCAACATTAATTCCAGCACCAGGTTGAGGAAATCCCAAATTAATCTGAGTGAAACATCCTGCATGACTCCCATATGTGTGGAGTGAGGACATACAGATCATGATGGGCCAAACTGCTTTCAAGTCAAAGGAGCACAACATGGACAAGTGCCCTGGCAGAGAAATAAAAAGCCAGCTGAAAAGACCTTGGCAGCTTCTGCAGCTCCTTCCCCCATGCCTCTAGTTACTGCTGCCATGGTTCCAGTCAACACATTTTATGATCTCTCTTGTGCCATTATTGAGCCTTACTCCAATGACTATACCTCCCTCACTGCTTCAGCAATTGCAGTGATCTCCACCATTCTTGACTCTGGAACAATCAGTCATCTCATCACAAACTGCTCCTGATTCTGGTTGTTTACCCCAAACATGTCCATTAAAATAAAAACAGCAAATCATGGAGAACTCGCCACAGGAGATTTTGGAGATTGTGTGGCACTTGTCACAATTGGCAGTGAGTGCATCAGGCTTTAGCTCCACCACTGCCTGCATGCTCCAGATGCCACAATGAATCTGCTTTCTATTGATCACATGGCAGATGCAGGCTGAGAGGTTTGTTTTAAAGGGAATCCTGGCCAGTGTGAACTGTTACATGCCAGGGAATCAGTGGAATCCATTCCATTGTGTCAACAACTTTGTTTCCTTTTCATTGAATTTCTCCCTTCTTTATCCACTGCTTCTGTGTTACCAGCCCTGAAGGACTCCTCAAGCTTTACTCCAGCACCACTCACATGGGACCTCTGGCATGCAAGACTTGGTCATGCTAGGGGTGACATTGCAACATTCTTGCCATTGACTGCAACTGGGGTTCAAGTTTCCTCTCCTGCTTCCCAGGGACGCTGTGAATCCTGCATCATCACCAAGCACTCATGTGAATCATATCTGTCATCCTCTGGCCCTTCCACAACATCCTTTCTTCAGCTTGTCCACTCTGAGATCTGTGGTCCCTTTTCCATCCAAACTTTGCATGGCAAATGCTACTTTATTATCTTCCTTGATGATCATACAAATGTCATCAATACTCAACTGCTTGTGTCAAAGGATCAGGCATTTGTCACATGAAAGATTGTTAAGATGTGCTGGAAAATGAAGTTTAACACTCAGATTATAGCCTTTCAATCTGACAATGATGGGAAGTACCTAAGCCAAGAGTTTACTGACAGCCTGCATGAGGCTGGGATTGAGCATTGTTACTCTTGTTACAATTTGTTGGACCCCCCTTTTCTTTTCCTTACAAATACTTATTGTATATATCAAAGGACCTTGACCCTCGCTGTTCAAGCCCTGCTTGGGTCCTTTTCTTTTATCAATGCTTTTTCATCACCACTTACTTATTTAGTGTGACTCATCTGCAGCTGTATTACCAACCTTTATCTGATGCCATTACATCTGCTCCATAGTGACTCAGCTTCTTTGTGATTCCATCACTTTCCATCATTGACTCACTTTCTTTCTTTATCTCCTCTTAACCATTTGGCTCATGTATATAAGCCCTCAATACTCTGATGTATTCGCTATCTTAGACCTCCTGCAATCTATCTAGTATCTTGGTTGCCCTTGGTCCCTCAGTCCTCATCCTACTATTGAGTGAATGCTCCTTCATACCCTCGACCCATCACTAGTCCTGCAACATTCTTAGACCTGTTAATCTCTTGATCCTCAATGGTCCTCAGAATCTCTGCCAAGGAAGACCCTTGAACAGACCCCTCTTCAACCTGTTAGTTCTATGATGGCCTTAGCCTCCCTGTCAAGGAACCCCCTCATCAGGATTCCTTGTCCTGTCTGCTGTATAGTGACAGTAAGCCCTCAAACCCTTGCAGGCCTATGCTTGACTATGTCGAGTGTAACAGCTCTGTCACTTATGCCCATCAACAGAATGGGAAGGCTGAACAAGCAATACATACCATTGAAGGCTGGGCCCTTACAGTCCTCACTTAGGCCCATCTTCCTGCTGCCTACTTTGGCAAGGCTGTTCTTCTGGTTGGTTACATATGGAATCTCACTGGCACTCACACCTTGCTGGATTGCCAAACTCCCTTCAAAATTCTGCATGGTTATTGCCCTGATGTGTCCCACCTTCAGGCTTTTGGGGCTCAATGCTTTGCCTACATTCCTCCTGAGACTTGGCAGAAAAATGGTCCCCACTCTTAGGAGGGAATCTTCATGGGATACTCAGATGGTGTCAAGGGTTGGCACCTTCATGACTGTCAGACCAGGTTGTTTTTCAACTTCTGTGATGTCATATTTGATGAGGGCTCTGTTATGTGCTGCCCAGATCTCTCTGCTGGTTTTCATCTACATCCAGCCCCTCCTCTTCTCTCAAACACTCATCCTGATCCCTTTACCCCCTCTTCTCTGTCTCCTCCTTCAGCCTCTCTCGAGTCTCTCCCCTCTTCCACCTTGGGCACACCTTTGGAGGTGGCTCCTTCTGTCTCTTCTCCCTCTTTTTCCCCAGCTCTCCAACACTCAGATTGCCTATGCACTTTGACAGAAAAGGGGCATGCCTTTGCTGAATTCTTGGCTGATCGTTGAGTGCATGAGAAGCATCTCCTGGCCCCTGACAGGATTTTCACATCTACCCCAGATGGTCTGGCTGTAAAGGGGGTAATTGATGATGCAGACATGGAAGATAAAGATACAGGCAAGGTTATCTCACTTTCAGATCTAACTGATCTCACAGAGTTATCTGACAACGACTCAGCTGATGTTTCAACTCCCCAAGCAAACTTTATAATCACAGAGCAAACTCACCTCAGCATTCACTCCAACACCTGACATGACCTGAATGCCAGTGGATATGACATGGGACTACCACCAGCCATGTTTAATGAGGCAGTGGGGCAATCAGATCGTGAAGGATGAATGACAGCAATGCAAAAAGAGCTGGCACTGATGAGGAAATGGGTGTTTGGGAATTGGTCAAGCCACCCAAAGGTTATAAGCTGGTAGAAAGTTGGTGGGTCTTTGAGTTTAAGGAAAATGATCTCAAAGGGGGGCCACAGTTCAAGGCTCACCTTGTCGCCCAAGGGTTCTCTCAGCTGCCTGGGATTGACTTTCATCATACATATGCTCCTGTCACACATCCTCAATCAAGCTACTCATTGCACTTGCTGTGAAGCATGATTGGAAACTTGACTACTTTGATGCCAAGTGTGCCTTCCTTCATGGCAATCTGTTGGAAGACATCTACATGAAACAACCTCATGGGTTTGAACAGTACAGCAAGACCGGGACTCTATTGGCATGCAAAATGTTCAAGTCACTCTATGACCTGAAGCAAGCCACTTTTGATTGGTACAAGGTGTTGTGCCTTGTATTACTGAATCTCAGCTTTGCCAAGTCAAAAGTCAATCTTGCTGTGTTCATTTTTGACTCAGTATGGGAGGGCATCTGAATTGTGTGCATCATTGCTGTTATGATTCATTGGACCCCCTTTTTCTTTCCCTATGATTACTTACCATGTACACCAAAGAACCTTGACCCTTGCCATTTGAGCCCCGCTTGAGTCCTTTTCTTTTACCATTGCTTTTTCATTATCGCTTACCTATTTAGCATGACTCATCCATAGTTGTATTACCCATACTTATCCGATGCCATTGCATCCACTCCATAGTGACTCAGCTTCTTCATGATTCCATCGCTTTCTATCGCTGACTCACCTTCTCCCTTTGCCTACCCTTAACTCTTTGGCTTGCATATATAAATCCTCAGTACTCAGGTGTATTCCTTATCTTAGACCTCCTGCAATTTACCTAGTATCTTGGAGTTGCTCTTGGGTCTCCCCAGTCCTCATCCTACTATTGAGTGGACGCTCCCTTTGAATCTTTGATCCATCGCTAGTCCTGCAACATCCTTAGACCTGTTGATCCCTCAGTCCTCAATGGTCCCCAGAACCTCTGCTGAGGAAGACCCTTGAGTGGACCCCTCCCCCCCCCTTTGACCCAATGTTAGTCTTACACCGGCCTTAGCCTCCTTGCCAAGGAACCCCCTCATCAGGCCCCCTCGTCCTGTCAGCTGTATAGTGACAGTAAGCCCTCGAACCACTGCAGGCCTACACTTGACCATGTCAAGCATAACAATTGCCTGGCACATCAATAATGGCCTTGGTAGAAGCAACAATCACTGCTTCCTCAACTGTTACAAGTAAGCGCAGTTCCGAAGGTCCGGAACTTGTTCCCATGCTTCCGACGCTTCCGAAGGTTCCAGAAATCCGGAACCATCAGAACTCTTCAACACTCATCTACCAGAATGGAAGCCTGAGGACGGACTACCCCTAGAATGCTATTGGACTCTATTCCCTGAAGACTACGCTCCATATGGTCATATGGAGATTCCTATTCTTGATTCACCCTGTTCCTCCCTCATTCTGCTTTTGTAACTCTTACCATGTGTCCCCAGAACTACTTTGTCCATGGACCTCCGCTCCTCCTGTCATCCTCCTTTTGATGGCAGTGTTATCCCATTCTTACCATTGATCCACGAGGCTGTTGTAACGTACCATGTGTCCTGTCCCATCGCCCTTCCATTCCGAGATGGTTCCGGACTATATAAGTAGCTAGTAGTTGTCTTGTATATTCCTCAGCTAGATCTGCGCAATTATACGCAGTGTTTAGTCTCACCCTGCCTGAGTCTCGAGTCTCAGCAGAGAACCACTAGGATTTCTATAGGACTTTGTGTTGCCTTTGAGGACACACTGGGACTAGACGTTGCGCAAGCGTAGCATCAACTGGGTAAAAGGGAAAATTGGAGAATGCTTCTGTTACACTCGACATGGTCAAGCGCAGGCCTGCAGAGGTTCGAGGGCTTACTGTCGCTATACAGCTGACAGGACGAGGGGGCCTGATGAGGGGGTTTCTTGACAGGGAGGCTAAGGCCGGCGTAAGACTAACATCGGGTCAAAGGGGGATCTACTCGAGGGTCTTCCTCAGCAGAGGTTCTGGAGACCGTTGAGGACCAAGGGATCAATGGGTCTTGGAGACATCGCAGGACTAGCGATGGATCGAAGGTTCAGAGGGAGCATCCACTCAACAGTAGGACGAGGACTGGGGGACCTGAGAGCAACTCCAAGATACTAGATAGATTGCAGGAGGTCTAAGGTAGCGAATACACCTGAGTATCGAAGGTTTATATACACGAGCCAAATGATTAAGGGTAGGTCAATGGAAGAAGGTGAGTCAGTGATAGAAGGTGATGGAATCACAAAGAAGCTGAGTCACTACAGAGCAGATGTGATGGCATTGGATAAATGTTGGTAATACAGCTGCGGATGAGTCATGCTAAATAAGTAAGCGGTATTGCAAAGATAATGGTAAAAGAAAGGACCCAAGCGAGGTTCAAATGACAAGGGTCAAGGTCCATTGGTGTACATGTTAAGTGAGGTAAGGAAAATGAAAGAGGGGCCCTAGCGAATCGTAACAGCTTTAGAATCAGCAACATGGGGTCAGTCACCATATATCTTGGCATTGAAATTGATTGTCATCAGAAGATGAGAGAAATCTGGATTCATCAGGAGCCCTACATTGATCACCTTTGCAGGGAGTATGGACTTGATGAAGCCAATCCAGTCTTGCTTCCAATGGATCCCAACCATCCATTCAGGCATGACAATGAAACTCACCCCATTGTCCATGATCTCCCACACACATATTGCAAACTAGTTGGGGAGCTCATTTACCTCACCACCTGCACTCGCCTGGACATTGCTCAAGCTGTTCAGTGCCTTGCCCAGCAATGCGAACACGCCACTCTGGCCCATTATGCTGCAGGAAAGCACATCATTCACTATCTGAAAGACACCAAGTCACTCTAACTTCACTTCAGTAACCCCAATGTTGACCATTCTCCCCATGCATACAGTGACTCAGACTGGGTGACTTGCCCAGAAGACCACAAATCAGTCTCTGGCTACATGTGGTTTTTCTACAGCAGTCCAATTGCCCACATCTCAAAGAAGCAGCAAACCCAGGCTCTTTCCTCAATGGAGGCCAAGTACATGGCTCTCAGGTCCTGTGTTCAGGAGGGGCTCTGGCTCCAGCACATGCTCAATTCTCTGGACCAGCCTGTTACTCTTCCCCTTGTTGTTCATGCGGATAACACTGGCACAATCTCTCTTTCCTCTAATCTGAGTAACCACTCTCGCACCTGGCACATTAGCACTCATTTTCATTTCATTCATGATCATGTTCAAGCAGGTACCTTTACTCTTCAATGGGTTCCATCCCAACAAAATGTTGCCGATATTTTGACCAAGCCACTTTTGTGTTACTTCTTCTGTGCTCATCATGACTCACTCTCTTTGGTGTCTTGCTGAGGGGGTGTATTGGGCAACAGCATCGACACCTCTTTGTAGATTGATCTACTTTTTCTGTTTACACACAGACCTTACACGTGACTATCATTGATACTCTTTGCTTCGACACTTTCTTTTTCCTTTCCTCAGTCCGTTGCAAGCCCAACAACTGAGGTATGTGTTAGCATCACATTTAGTTCATTATCTTGCTAACAGCTCACTAGTTTATTCGTGTCATAGGTTAGAACTAATACTAGTCCGTTGCGAGCCCAATGACTGAGTTTATTTGTGTCATAGCTCTTCATCTTTCTTGGTCCCAGGCTGTACAGAGATCTGTGAAAGTCTTCTGTGTACAGAAAGAAGCACCGATGATGCATAGATTCGGAGATCTTGCACAGTTGGGATACAACCCCATAAAAAGACGTCATTTGCACTGATTTATGCAGGTACGGTAATCTGTTCTCGTACTGGATCGTCCGTAGAGTTACATGATGTACCAAACCGAAAAATGCCTACCAACCAACCAACTAAAGCGAAAGTCTCCCCAGTAAAAAACACAAAAGGTCCTTTTGAGCGTGTGCTTTCACAAGTAATCGTAATCGAATCGTCATGGCGTAGAAAGAAAAGAAAAAAATTCCTGTCCTATATCATGTGCATCAGGAAGCGCTCGTGATCAACTGGGCGCCTACCTATCTGGCATTCGTCTGCCGTGTATCAGACTTTGAGTCCACATTTGGACGCGGGGACTTGAACCGACGTGACTGTCACTCTCCCAAGCTCGACTGCCAAACCACCCGTGAGCTCGTTCAACGCCGCCTCAGACAGGTTAAATCCATCGCTGCCAACGTCGATCGCCAAGACGTAAATGGATTTGGAACCATAGGTGACCTCGTAACAGGTGCCGCACGCGGGCGAGTTCCAGCCAGTCACGGTGTACGTACCGCCAGCATAGGGGAAGTCGGGGAGGGATCCAAGAGTGGAGTAACCTTTCGTGATGAGACCATTGACGCCGTTGGAGCATGCGACATTAGTCAACGAGTAGGATCCGTCGTCGTACCTCGTATCGTACGAGGCAGTCAACGCGAAAGTGGAGAGGGCGAACGAGAAGGTGGCGACAGCGAGGGACATGAACTTCATAGTGGTGGGTAGAGATCGGTGTGCGTACGTGCTGGGATGCAAACACGATCATATTGGCAATTTATATGTTTTGTTATTGAGTGCGGTCACGCCGCTGCTACACAAGAGGACTTAGTTCAAATCCATCAGAAGCAAGTCAGCATGTGTCGTAAGGTCAGGTGAGCGAACAAGGCGGTGAAGAGATACCGCTCCTCGGCGGGTTCTAGCCGTGGTGGTCAGCAAGAAAAGAAAGCGACGTACCGAAGAGGCACAGGTTCCTGCCCCTATTTGTACCGCCCCGTGTGGACGAGTTTTACCGAATAGGGAAAAACTCTTAAAGCTTGCCCAGATTCTGCAGTATCCTGAAGTCGACGAATCATTAAATAGTCAGGTGCCCGAGGAAGTGATGCTGATTACGATTAGCAATGGATTACCACATGACGAGCAAAATTATATGAGCGGTGCGTACCTATAATCCAACCTACATTTGGGTGGTCTTTCTTCTCCGTCACTGTCTGACACGACGAGAGCCAAGCGAGGTAGATCACATGGACGTAGCGACGTAATGCATACGCATATAGATAGTTTAAGCGACATTGGTATCAAAGTTCACAGGCATTCGTGTCAGATAATGCACTAGAAGGATAATTTGTGCTGATGGAATTTTGAATTGGATATTTGTGCTTACTTTCTACACCTGGAAGCTGATGGTGGCTGATCGGCGGTAAGAAAGTGGAGATACTTAGTGGGAGACTCGGCGACGAAAACGATTGAATTGCATTTGCGAATATCGATAAGAGCACGGATGAAATCAATTCCGAGGCGCAAATGAGTAAGTCAGCTAACAGTAATACAAGCACACACCGGACTTTCGAGGCCACGGCGACCCTCTACGGCGAGGATGGGCTGAATAGTACAGCCCCCAGGAGGGTCGACTATAGTACCGTTGCGAGCATATGGCGTCTGTCAGCTTTTACTCCGAAGGCTGTGGCATGCTCTACGCTATGCACTTTCGTGACACATAGAGGCTGAAAAGACAGCAGACACCTTGCAGCAGTGTGGAGAAAGTAAATTAGTCGTTGGCCACAAAGAAAGTGTCAGTCAGTGCTGCGCACGGACCTTTTCCGGGAGTTTGTGAAATAAACACCGACATTTCCGTCTTTTCACTGTTCTCACTTCAACTCTTCGTCCCCCGTTTTCGATTACGATCGTGTGGTGCCCCGTCAACCAAATTATTCCCTCGAACAAGAATGACTAACGCATCCGCAGGCCCAAAGCGATCCTGGGAGGGCTACCACCATGGCGAGTCGGATGGACGTGCCCGCTCCCCTCCGCACTCACACTCGCACTCTGCTTATAAGCGTCAGAGGGGGAGAGATGAGGGAAGAGGGTGGCGGGACGAGAAGCGACCGAGGCGAGACAGTCGCGACAGACGAGACCGCGACCGAGACAGGGACAGGGAAAGAGAGCGAGAGCGAGATAGGGACAGGGAAAAGGAAAGAGAACGGGACTCGAGGAGGGCGCGCGACTACGGTGACCGGGATCGACACGACAGAGACCACCGACGAAAGGACGACGGACGGCATCGCACCCCTACCACCGCGGACGGTCCTGTCTCCAATGGACATCCTCCTCCACCCCAGAGCGCTGACTCGGACAAGGAAGAAGGCGAGTGAGTGGTACAAGTTTATCGTATTCTTTCTCTGCTTAACAAATTCTTATCAAGGATATCACCCCCGCCGACGCTGAGACCACCCTCTCCGATACCTTCAGATCGAAAGCAAACAGAACCCCCGTGCGCAGAACCGCCAGCGCCGCCCAAGCCCAAACCAGAACCAGAGCTTGAGCTCGAGATGGACGTGGAACAGCCTGAGGAAGCTTCCCGTGTGGCACGACGCGCTCGCAGACAGGTCATTCTTGCAAAGTATGCTGGAATCGCGAGCAATATGCAGAGTGTCAGCCCAAGTCCGGGTCCACCAAGCAGTGCGGTTCAACCGCCTCAGCCTGTTTCTTCCGTTTCTAATCTACCATCTCAGACCCACAGTGCGGTCGATGCTGTACCGGAAGAGCCAATGGCGGGTGTACAAAATGGCTTGACCGGTAGGTGGTTTGTGTCGAAGCTGGTTCTTATCTGACGACTTCGCAAGGCAAACGAGACTCAGCATCCCCGTCCCCTGAACCAGGTGTATTTGAACTCGCAAAGGATGAAGACGAAGGAAAGGCACGTACAAATGCGCAAGCACAGGATGGGGCTGGTGAACAAATTTCTGCTGCTGATTACGATCCTACCTTGGACCTTCGTGAAGATGCACGCATTAGAGCATATAACGGCGAACCGATATCCATCGACGTCGAGGAAGTAGAGCAGGACGAAGAGGACGAAGAGGATGTTGACGACATGTTTGCAATATTAACGACGGAAAAGAAGAAAAAGGTCAAGAAAGTCAAGAAGGTTGTGGTATGTTACTCGTCTTCCAGATCATTGTCATCATGCCCATATTACATTCAGAAACCGGCTGCTCCAGCCTTGATTACGACAACTCTCGATTCTGCATCAGATCCAGAAGGTTACTACCAGGTCATCCTTGGTGAGCAGCTAGATGGTGGACGTTATCAAGTCTTCTCGTCTCTCGGAAAGGGAATGTTTGCGAACGTTGTTAGAGCCCGCGTTCTTCAAGATACTGGTGAGAGTGGTAAAGAGGTTGCAATTAAGATTATCAGGTGCCAAGAGTCCATGTCCGTGTTTCTCGCAATTTCCTTCCGTCTCAAGGCTCACGGCATGAACAGGTACCGGGCTGGAATGAAAGAGATTCAGATTCTTAACAAACTGAGGCAAGCTGACCCGGATGACAAAAAGCATATCGTTCGTTTAGAAAGAACATTTGAACACCGCGGGCATCTTTGCCTCGTTTTTGAGTCATTGAGGTGTGTTTCCATGTGGTCCCGTTCTTCTCTTCTTCATTTTGACAATTGGGAATAGCATGAATCTCAGGGACGTTGTCAAGCGATTTGGCAAAGATGTCGGCTTAAACATCAAGGCCGTAAGAGCTTATGCACACCAGCTCTTCCTTGCCTTGAGTCTTCTCAAGAAAACCAACATCATGCACGCGGACATCAAACCTGACAACATCTTGGTGAGTTCTGCCGTAGCTTGACACCTGTCAGTACTTTGATGAGTGGCATAGGTAAATGAGCAAAAGACAGTCCTAAAACTGTGCGATTTGGGTTCAGCTTCCGATGCCTCTGAGCATGACATCACTCCTTACTTGGTCAGCCGCTTTTATCGCGCCCCCGAAATTAGTACGTCGCCCTGATTTGGTCAAGTTCCGATTCTGACGTGCTGTTCCTAGTCCTCGGAGTACCGTACGACCCAGCGCTCGACGTGTGGTCCATCGGATGCACACTGTACGAGCTATACACTGGCAAAATTCTCTTCCCTGGGCGCTCAAATAATCAAATGCTTTTACTCATGATGGAGCTCAAAGGTCGCTTCAACGCCAAAATGATCAAGAAGGCGAAATTTGGTGATGTGTTCTTTGATGAACAGGGTGGCTTTGAGAGCATAGAGACGGACCGCGTCACTGGGGCCGTGAGTATCCACCCTTTTTTTGGCCTATCGGACCGTCTTACCGATGCGACTCAGAACGTCGTATGCAAAGTGCACATTTCAAAGCCTTCGAGGGATCTCCGGGCGCGACTCATGCCGCCCTCGTCCGTCAAATTGAAGGATGATGAAATGAAGATGTTGCTCTCGTTTATCGATTTGCTCGACAAGTGTCTTGCCCTCGACCCGTCGCGCAGACTCACGCCCAAGGAGGCGCTCGCCCATCCGTTCATCCGAGGGTGATATGGAAGAGAAATAGCGTGTCCAATTATCAATACGACACTGTCGCTTAATGTTTCTTACTCGTTGTACTAGTCTGTATTTATACTGTTTGTTCTTTTCGTCGAGAAGCGCCCACGATTTAGTGTGTTGGTACGCTCGCCGCGCGTGTACTTGTTTGTTTGTAGAGATTGAGCTTGCGTCACCGTGACATCGTTTCTTTCTCGACGGTGGTGACTTGTTGCACCGACTAAAAAAAACCTACTTGACGATCTCAAGTTGCGTTCTTTGGATCCGTTTATTCGAGGCAACGTCATACAATTGGCCCGACCGCGAACGTTATGAGAGCCAGCCTGGTGTAACGCACTCGTCTGGTTGCGGAATCCTCGGATCAGCCAATGGAGGACGTGGTACGTCGATGGGTCGATACATCCAACGTTCTAGCCAGCGGCTCGTGATGGGCACGGCGAACGGTACGCTGCCTTGTTGAAACAAGCCTAATGTTGAATTCAACTCAGGGTCTGTATCAACGTTGTCGTTATAACTCCAAAGCACATTCGCCTTTTCTCTTTTTCCCTCATGACAAAAAAAAAAAAAGGTCCCGCGCGTAAAGAATCATCTGCACACGACTCAAAAGAAAACATAAACGTCAAAGGAAGAAAGTGCATGCGTTTAATTATTATTGCTCGAATAACATTGTAATTACGTCGTTAAAAAAAAAAAGGTCGTCACGAGGTGTTGATGGAAAAAGAGAGAAAAACTGCAAACATATCATTACACGGCATCAAAGTACCATAATGGATACCCAAAGCCCCTCGTCAATGGTTCGTGCCTTTCGTCTTGTCAATAGGAATAGCTTAAACGAGAAGAAAAGGAAAAAGAAAAGGGGGGGGGCCATGCGCACAGCGAACATGGCAAACGTAAAACGTCCGAACTTGAAAACGGCGACGCACGCGCGTTATACGGCCAGGCTATGTCGCCTCGCATCGTCCGCTTCGAGGACCCTGCGAAGACTCGAGCTGCCCCGCGCCGAGCCGCTCTGCCCGCGTCGTCGCCCGTCCGTGTTGACCCAGTTGCTCGCCGTACCGTTGCCGTACTCCCCATCAGCCTGCATACCATCGCTCTCGTCATCGTCATCGTCGATTGGTATATACGGTCGCGATTTTTTGCGCTTGACTGTGGACAACGAGCTCGACGTCGCCGTCGATGGCTTCGGCGCAGGCGGCTGGAGAGGGGACACGGGTTGTCGAGAGGGACCATCCAGCGATGATCGTCCGTCCGTGTCGTCGTTCTGGATGCTTGTCGCCGAGGCACGCTTCCTCGGCGCCGTCGTCGTCACAGGGGCCGGAGGTACCGGGTCGGGTTTCCGCATTTTGCTGGACAGCCAAAATATGCATCAGCGTGCGTGTGGGAAAATACCCGGCTCACGTGTTAAGCTTAGGTTCGGCATAATTGACACTCTTACGGACTCGACGATCACGGCCGCCCGAAGGCGCCTCAGATTCAGATGCCGACGTAGCAGGGCATGGCGGTACGGGGCTTGACGTGCGAGGTGTCGGTAACTGGGATACTTGTGGTGTGGTGAAGGGTGTGGTCGCAGGCGTCGACAGGAATGTTCGTGATGCGGTTGTTGCAGCAGAGATCGGTGCATCCGTCTCCGGCGTTTGCTGCCGATCTCGATCTTTTTGTAAAAAAAAAAAAATAGTCAGATGGTGACCAAGAAAAAAGCAGCGCCCACACACACCGGATGTGTGGGTATCCAGTGGGGGGAGTGCGGTACGGCTTCTTGGAGAGTTGGTCACATCTTTCAATTCAGATCCCTCCTCGTCCTTGCGCTTCTTCTTCTCCTTTACCCTTATCGTTCCGGGGTCAGTATCCTCGTGAACGTCCCTCTCCGCTTGTTTGGATTTTCGTTCTTTTCTCCCCTTCCTCGCTCGTACTGCGAATTCCAATTCCTCTGTGAGAGCTAACCCGGAACCGATTAGCTCGTCCACCTGTCGCTCTTCGTCGTCG
Organism: Austroboletus niveus; assembly: GCA_038090255.1. Classification (NCBI taxonomy): domain Eukaryota; kingdom Fungi; phylum Basidiomycota; class Agaricomycetes; order Boletales; family Boletaceae; genus Austroboletus; species Austroboletus niveus. The sequence continues at coordinate 43,768 of JBBPMJ010000104.1, forward strand.
GCGGCCAATCCTGCACTCCGGCGCTCCGGCGACCCGAGGGCTGGACTGGACGCCCTCGGAGGTAACAGACCCTCGGGCCTCTCTGATCCCACTGATGCGACATCCGTATTGACAGAAAGCAACCCGCTCTGTCTCCGACTCGATTTTCGTTTCGTAGAAGACTCGCGGCCGACCAGGCTGATATGAGGCGGCGTTGGCAACGGCGGCGGTGACGCGGGCCGAGGTGGCACGGGGACGCGCATTAACGAGTGCTTGTCCTTGCTTCTCCGCCTCGACGAGTTGACGTGAACGACGTCGTCGTTGTTCGCCTCCGGAGAAGAATCCTCGTCGTCCTCGTCGATCCCGGGAAAGTTGGGCGCGCGGGAAAGTCGTGGCATCTGCGGCGATGTGCTCGGATCCAGTACATGTCGGCGCGCTTTCGGAGGTGGTTTGGGTTCGAGCGTTGGCGCGCTCGGAGGGATGTGGAACGACTGGCGCAGGAAACCGAGGTGTTTGGAGAGGTTGGCCGTCTAGATGTTGCGGTTCGATTGAGCGTGGTGCGGAATGGGTGTGGAACGTCAATGGGGAAATGGCGTACCGCAGCTTCCGCATCCGCGAGAATTCTCCTCGACTTCTCTTGCTCCTTCTTGAGTTGTGTGGCCAGCGCAATCTCGGAAGCGCGAAGCCGCAGGTTCTCGACATATAAAGTAGATATCTCAGCCTGGAGTTCCTCAATCCGCACGCTCAGGGTGGAATTCAGCCTGATATCCGGATGAGGAGATTCAGAGACGCTCTTGGGGACGGAGAAAACGCGGGGCGTACTTGGTGATGTGTTTGTTCGCGAGGAGGAATTTCTTCTTGACTGTGACCACGTTCAGTGCCCACGCTGGTGAGAACAACGATAACGACGTACAGTTTTCGAAATCTGTGAGGGCGTCATTCTGTCTGGCGTTCAAGGACGGGCGCGAGTCCCTCCTACTCATCGTGAGCGGTACGAAGTGGCTGTCCAGCAAGTCGACCCGCTCCTCGACACTAGCTGATATCGAACAAGCTACTCAGTCACGTGATCATCGCACCGCGTTCATTGCCTCGAGGCCCTTGACGTTTCCGCCCCACTTATTGTTCGGTACAGATAAGGGTACACGTGTGTTAGATAGCTAAGCGCTCTCATTGATCCCCCTCCGTCTCCACCGTCCGCACATCCTGCAGCCACCCCTCAAAGTCGACGTCCTTTTCCAGCAACTCACTAACACGGTCCACGTGCCGCTCCACATCAAACTGGGAGCTAAAGCCCATCCCAAAGATGCCGCCAGATCCCTTTCCAACTTGAGTAGACGTCATTTGCGGGAGGAATCCACTCGCGTTCTGCGCATACGTGAGCATGGGACTGACCGGAGATTCCAGCAGCAGGTTGCCTTGCATCGGCGAATCAGCAGGATCCGAACCAGGCGTCGAAAAGTATGACTTGGCTGATTTGACCGACTTCGTAGGTGTTGGAAGCTTCTCCCAAGATTCCCGCACCTCTGCAGACCGTTCCTCACCGGGTATCATGGGCACACCTGATGTCTCCTCATGGTTGTGGGATGGTGCAGCAGCAGCAAGCTGAGGATCACTAGCACTTGCGTCATTCCGAGCACCAGGTACCAGGTCCGAACCTCCTTCAATTGGAGATATTAACTGTGAATGCTTAAAGACCGTATCGGAGCAGTTCGGCGATAGTGTTTGTAACCTCTTGGCCGATGGTGTGGCGCGAGTGTCATCCGGAATGCCATCCAACGATGACGAGAATGCTCGACTTCGCTTCCCTGACTGCATATAATCAATTTGTGGCGGCAGGGAAGAGGGTGCATTGGCAGCGTGGGGCACCGCGGGAACGAGCTGGCGATCGCCAGGAGGATCTGCAGGTGTTGGTAGCGGTGGCGTCAAAGACGATGTAGGAAGAGGTAGTATAGGCAACGGTTTTGTGCGGATAAACTTCAAGGAATCAGGTAGTGGTGTCGAAGTCTCCAAATGTGCTGGAAAAGACGGTGGAAGGTACGGCTGCAACCAAACGGGAGTCAGAAATTCTATATTGCATCACATAACTTTGTCTCACTGTTTCCGGCACATCTCCAATCTTGGGTGTAATGTCCTTTACGTGCGAAGTAGTTGAGGATCGTTTGGAACTGGTTTTGCAAATACCGATAGGTTCAATGTCTCCTGGTGTAGTGAATACTCTAGAGCCTCTGGGTGGCGGGGTGGGACGACCAGGAATGGCTCGACGCGACAAAGAGCCTTTCCCTCCCTTGCCCACGGTTGATTTCGCGACCGATTTTACGACTGCGAAATCAAGGGTGCGGCTGCGTTGTGGTTTTTCAGCCAGACTATTATCCCCGATCGTCCCGACGGTTGCTCTCGCAGAAAAAGACCCACTTGCCGTGCCAGGCCAAACCTCGGTAGCCACAGAGGCCTGCCACCTTCTAACCTTTTCCTTGGCAGCGCGCAGGGTGGTGGGAGAAACATCCCGCGGGGCCCATTCCCGCACCTTGTCATAAGGTTGACTCAGGTCTGTGACAGTCGCGTGATTGGGTTTCAGTGAGTCAGGAGCGGCGAAGACGGCATTAACAGTCCCCTGAGACGCGTTATTCTTTGCCCTCAGCCGTCTATTTTCCTCTCTCTTCTTCACCCAATCAAACCACTCTGATTCTTCATCGGGCAAGATCCAGTTGGTGTCTTCATCGGGTGTGGACGGATCGGCATCGGTCACGGCCCTGTATCTCCCCCTTATGCATCCCAGCTTCAAGGTTTGGCTGACGCGGGACCACTGTCCACTTGATGTCTCGCCTCCTGTCGCATTAAAGACGTCCTGTACGTCGTCTTTGACTCTCTGTACGCGACGGTCAAACAGGGGAGAATTCGGACGGGAAGGTGGGCATAAGACGTCGCTTTTGGTGGAGAGAAACAGATGGACGTCGCGTAAGAGTTCAATATAGCTTCCTGAAGGGGTCGCGGGAGCATTTTCGGGAGAAAGCTTGTGCGTTGTATTGGATTCGTGTACGATGGGGAAAACGGGGGTGTAGAGAGACATTTGCACGTCTCGGGACAAGACTGTATCTGAATTGCGTTAGATATCAAATGAAGATACGTCAGAAACGCGAACAGGAAACGAAGGTGTTCGAGGAGGAAGCGACGGCAGTGGTTCAAGCTCGCCTGTGTATTACCTAAGACGACCATCATGAGATTACGTAATACAATCTGGCCGGGAGAGCTGTCCCTACTAATAGCCTTCCTAAATAAATGATACTTAGCCATGATTCCAAAGGCTCTACCTTGCGCCTGATTCCAATGGACAAGACAGCCACGTTCCATTGATTTTCCAGCCCAGAACAGCGGCGGCTGATCGCCATGACAGCTGGATTCGCCGGACTACACGCATTGGGCAGGTATTGTAACTGGTTATTCGAACGACTTTTCTCTCCAAAACTCCGAGCGCTCTCGTGCTGTTCGACAGCTGTATGATCGCGATCTGATCGCTTGGAATGCGAGGACTGATAGATCGGTCATTCAGCAAATGACACTCTTTTCCGAGGCGCAGCGCTCGTGGCTTCCGGTGCGGTCGTTTTGGCGTCATCGCGTTGTTGCGAGCGGCTATGAGCGTCCCTTCGCGCCTTTGCCTTGTCCTTCTTTCGCTTCGTGATCATGCGCTTTGCCTCCTCCTGGGAAATAGGCATGAAACAAGTGTGGCCATAGTGCCTCATCGGGAGATTTACCAGACGCTTTCTCCCGACGCTCGCATGTTCCCGGCCCTTCCGTGAGTTACTCGCCTGCCCGTGACGTCTGGCAGTGAGCCGATTGCCTTTTGGCTGGAATGAAACGTACCCGTGACTGATGTCTCTGTGCCTTGCGTAACGCTTTTTCCTCCTGGACGTCCGCCACGGCAATTGCCAGTCCCAACGCGTCCTGTGCAGCGAGCAAGGTCCGGTGATCAACAATGCTTCGAGGGCGGGCCCACCTTTCCGTGTTCGTAGTAGACCTTGTTCTTTGGCGATGACTGATGCTTGAGATCTTGAGACATTGCATTTGCGGTGGGTTGTGTTGCGTGGCTTAGTCATCGGTCAACAAAGTTTCATTCGGGTGGCGGTAGACGATCAGCTTGGCAAGCCTGGAACTAAACGAAGCTTGGCTGGCAACCACAATCTTGTTCCACTCGTTTCAATATTTTTCATCGCAACCCCCCCTACTACGGAAAGTTCCCCGTTAATATCATTATGGCACTTCCCTCCGGACCCGTTACAGTCTAATGCAGGGGGATGCCCCAGGCTGACGGCACCCGTCCCAACCTACCCCTCCAGTGGTCCTTTTCCCAATTTATTTCGCTGCAAAAGATATCCTCGTCAAAGTTTGTGAGCCAGGGCACTCACATGTTCAAGTCACCTTGTGTAACCTCTCAACCCTCTCTGACACCTCCCATTTATCCAAATCGGTTCTACCCGTCCCCGAATATGCTCGTTACGTGTGACCCGAGTTGAGGCGCCTTTCGGCCAAACATCCCGCAATTTACTGTTCGACCGCCAAACGGCTTGCGTTTGACCCTTGTTCGATTAGTCTTTCTCGACGACAAACTCTCCAAACCCTATCAAATGATGCACGGCATCCACTAGTCTCATTATGGATGGCTGCGCAATCTGTTCTCGTTTGGCACAGATGTGGCGGACTGCGTTAAACCCTAACGTGTCGTACCCCTTTAGTATGCCGGTACGTCCTTTGCTGTTGTCGTCTGGACGGATGATCTCATAGCTTTACTCGGAGGATAAAAGGCGCTAGCGAGCCACCCATCCATTCATTCCATCACCTCCTCGCCAGACTCGCTCCTGTCACTTCTTCGATAGCTTATAACTCTCCTCCTTCAATTTAACCACACTCGCAATGTGCCGCTGGAGACAGTGAGTGCGCTTCCCCAGCCAGTCGCCGCTATCGCTCACTTGTCCCCGCGCACTTCTAGCGTTCGCAACGTTTACCTGGCCTGTGGCCATGCTTTCACCTTGGTAAGCGTGCAACTTTTTGGTGCTCAGCGGCAGACTTGACTGATCCGTCGCACTATAGCCCGAGGAACTTGTACGTCGCCCGTCACGCGCATCGTCGACGATACTGACCACCTCGACAGGTCGTCTGCGAGAATCGTAACTGCAAATTTAGTCCCAATCACCCGCGTGACTGCGTCGCGCCCAAATGTAGGCAGACCTGCTGGCAGTAGTACGTACTCTTCCCCCTGTCCACCATCTGGTCACTGATTCCCGCCCATCGCAGTCGACAGTATCCTCAGCAATATTGTGCGTTTCATGCGCGTCGCGTTCCGAGCCGCTCATACTGACGCCCTGTCTCACAGCTCCAAATATCAACACCGTGTGCCCGACATGTCAACAGGCCGCGATGAGACATTGAGCGCTCCGTGGCCTTTTTGACGCGCCGTACGATTGATTGTGCGGCACGAGCGGCCTAGACCCGATTCATTCGTTGCCATATCACCTAATTATTTCTTTTTTATCTATCCTAGTTCTTGCAACCGTGTAACCGAGGAGAAAAGAAAGAGCTTATAACCGGTATATTTTGTACACAACCATCTCTGTGCGCTGATATATAGAAATAATTCTTGGTCTTTTGCACGCACATTACACATAAATAGAGTCGTAGCTATGATTCTTGAAGCAATCAATGACATTTAGTCTTGTCGTCGTCGTCGCTATGTGTGTCATTTTATTTTTTTCATTTGAATGCCACTAGCGCAGAAAGGCCGATCGCGGAGATCAAACATTTTAATGGTAATAGCTTTTATGAGGGCGATATGGTAACCACAATAACCCTTGCACTCGAACACGCTGACGGGTCTTCCAAAAGATTCCTCTATCCAGGCTCAAGACCGGCGAATAATTGGCATCTTTACCAGTACCGGCGTGCTCCTCGAAGCGATTCGCAGGAAAAAACGGCGTGCGAGTTCATTTCCGTCCGCACGGGCCGAATCAATGACAATAACGAGTTCTCAGCCCGAAGGTCACGACATGCACGGAACCACGGCCCGGCCGTGTCAAGGGCCCCCGTCGGGGGTCTGCACCTAAACGTGATGCGTCCGTCCGCCGAGGGCGAGCATGACAGACGCAGACACACGCGCACGCATGACATTGTACTATCAAGCCTCATTCAAACAAGTTATCTCCTGAAAGCTCCGCTCAGTGCCTCACGTTTGACATGTAGCAGGGCAAATATGGACATTTGAAGGAGTAAGAAGCGCTGGTATGTTTTGTTTACCCTGTCTGACGTAAAGGACCACTCTGTCTCGCGGCGTACATGCGGGGGACCACTGATTGGACATTCCAAAGGGTCAAGGAACATGTTGGCACATGTGGAGCGATGTGCACACCCGTCAGGGCCTTGACACTCGTGCAGGTTGTGTGCAGGGAGAACTAGGGCACAAACGGGTTCCTCACTCAAGTAACACCATGTCGGTGGTGGACGTCGTGGAAAAGAAGATTAAAATCCGAAACGAGACGGTACGTGAATTATGGGCGCTTCACCTTGGACATGCTATCATTAGCTGTGCTGGAGCACCGAAGTGCGTATATTGATGACCCGCTATGGTGCCGGAGCGACTGGAGAATTGTACGTGAGGCGTCCGGATATGATTGCAAAATGGCTTATCTGATCGCTCAACTCAATGGCCTGGATCCATTATAACTTGGCGGGTATACGTTATGCTAATAAACTTCGCCATTAGGATACTCTTACCGCGGAGGGGGTGCCTGGACCGGTACCATGGAGTGAGTATGTATACCGACACCACCAACGTCAATCTTGCGCAGCCCTGAGACGACGCCAAGCCGTGCTAATGCTAATAGTAATAGACTGTGGAGCTAATGTCGCCACGGACGTTTAGTAAAGAGAACGGACCGAGCGTGAGCTAGCGTGTCATGCCAAAATGACAGTCGATATACCTTGTATTAGGAATGATACGGCATGGTTCACACCTGCAAAGACATGAAGAGTGGATGCATGTGGCCATGTGAGTCCGGCAAGGGCAGTGAAAACACCCGCCTGTCTGTCAAACGATAAATGAAGTCGAGCGCGGAGGGGCCGTTTCAAATGATTTTTTCCCTTGTGTATAGTATTGCCCGTCAAATTCGGGCCCGAGCGAAGGGGGCTGTCAATTGGTGCCTTTTTCGACCCGTGCGACTGAGTCAACCGATAAGACGATAGGGAGTCTTCCCCGCATGGTTGTATTGCATCCCGTAGGTCGGAGGTTGGGCAAGGTCTCCGAGGTATGAATTGTTTTAGAGTCCATGGCAATGGGTAGGCAACGGACTTACCGATAGGGTTACGAATAGGTTACGGACATGAGCCATTGAGTAAATCGCTCGATCAGACCCAAATTCGTAGTTGTGTCCCCCACTCGCGGACGATGGCGCTCATATTTCTCAAACGGAGTGGTCGCGCTGTTTCGTTGCGAGACGGTGGCTGAACGCCGCTCTAGTGGTCGTCAAGGGTGTTGCGGCTAAACTCCAGTTCGAGGTTCGGCAGGTGAAGAGCATGTAAACACTGGGTCTATCGTGGCGCTGCAACCGGGTTATTTGGAACGGGGATGGCCAAAAGGGAGACAGAGCAGTGGGCGTCGTGGCGAGAGGTGTCCATGTCAACTCTTGCTCGCGCTTTTTTTTTCCCGTTGTCAAGGGCAAGAGCGACGTTGGACCGGGCGGCGGCGACGTCGAATATGGTATCACATGCCGATCGAGGACGCGGTGGGTTTTTTTTCTACCGTACAACGGCGAGTCCCAGTGCCGCTCGACGTGTCGGGCGATGAGCGAGAAGATCCGGCGTTTTCGCACCGTCGGCGTTCAAGTCCGATGATTATCTAATACAGACCGGGCCGGGGCCAATGTTCCCAGGCTTCACTTCCGGCATCCCAGGAGAAGTGCCTAAAAATATGCAGTGAAAAAAAAATAATACTTCTTGTGTTTCTACTTACGCATCGGATACCCCGCTCGGTTCCAGACGTTCGACATGGCCACCGAACGCGACCCGCTGTTGTCCAACTCCACCACCCACGACGGCCACAAGCACGCCGTCGCCGCGCCCGTCGGTCCGCTCGACATCTCACGGTCGACTCGCTATGCAATCTTAGCCGGCGTCTGGTCTGCGACCTTTCTCTCGGTCAGTTCTCCCGTACCCATTTGTCTCTTTCTTTCATCATCCCTCTTTGTCTCAGGCGCTCAACAGTACGTATTCTTTCCGTGTTCATGCGAGTTGGGTCTAATGAATCACGTCTTTTTCAGCCACGCTCGTCGCAACATGTACGTTCGTGTGCGTCGTTCCCTCGACATCGTCTGACCACGCCTTTTTTTTTTTTACCAGTACTTCCCTCCATCTCGTCCGATTTCAAAAAATCAAATGAAGCAAGTTGGTTGGGCACATCGTTCGTCTGTCACTCGATCGTCCGAGGTAGTTCACCCACCCCCATATCAATCTTCCAGATACCTGTTGGCTGTCTGCACGTTCACACCGCTCTACGGTCGATTGTGCGATGTGTTGGGACGCAGACACGCAAACCAGGTGGCAGTCATCCTGGCAGCATTAGGGACCGCGGCATGCGGGTCCTCGACTAGCATGGAGATGCTCATTCTAGCTCGATTCGTACGTTCCTTCACTTCGTGATTGCTGAGGTTCACACGAGTCCTGATTATCTGTAGTTGTCTGGAATCGGTGGCGGCGGCCTTCAAACCACCTCATCGTGAGTTTAAGCCTCGTTTTAGCAACGCTGCGTTGTATATCTAATCTTGCCGTCAGGATTATCATCAGTGATATGTACAGTCTGCGTGTTCGTTTTTTGTTTCAATTATTACGATGCGGTGATAATTGACATTAAATAGTCTAGGGGCTTGGCCCAGGGTTTCTCTGCCTTATTCAACGGCGTACGTTTTCTATTCTCGTGCTTCGTGGAGGTATTCAATTCTTTTTAGCTTGGCATGGGACTCGGGGGTCCCATTGGAGGTCTTGTGAGTGATTGGTAAGAATCATCGTTGCCAACCGTCCCAAGCGCCTGTTCATCCCGTTCCGAAAGGCTTGGATGGCGATGGGCGTTTATCATGCAGCTACCCCTTTTTGCATTATCCGTTGTTCTTACGGAATACAACTTGCGCTACGTAACGCCCGTAAGTTTATTTGGCGTCTAGCTCCGAATTAACTCCCTAACATTTCTGCATCAGGGGAAAGCTCAAAGCACCAAGGACGTGTTAAAGAGAATAGATTGGGCAGGTAGCTTCACGCTCATGGTGGCTGTACGTGTTTGATTCTCGTAATGAAGCCTTTGGGGGTAAACTAAGTTTATCAGGTGGGGGCATTCCTAGTGTTCCTGAGCATGAAATACAACGAAGACTGCACGGTAATAAATTTTTACCTCGTCCCTAATCCAGGATCTGACCTCCTTGCAGTGGGATGACCCCTGGGTCATCGTTCCGCTTGTCTTGGCCTGCATGTTCTTCGTCGTGTTTATACTGCTGGAACTTCTGGTGGCCCCAGAACCTGTACTTGCTCCGAGCCTGTTGGGGCAACGCGTCCCGGTGTTGGTGGGGATAAGCAACTTTCTCGTCGCTATGTGCAACTTTTCGATCATGTATTTCTATCCCACTTGGTTCCAAACCGTGGCTTTGACGAGTGCGTCCATAGCAGGTGAGAATCACTTTCGACGTTCGTCGCGACATGAAAATGACGATGCAAGGCCTTCATCTGCTTCCCAACAGTACCTTCATGTCCATCGGATCGTTGCTTGCTGGGTAAGTCGTTAATGTTCCACCTGCTGCGAAGGGTTCGTTGAACGAGTGAACAGTTGGATGATGCACCGCACGGGAAAGTACAAGATGATTAATGCCTTCTTTGGTTTTTTCCCGTTCATCGGAATCATCTTGATCACTCTCTTGCATGAAAATTCAGGTCCACTACAAACATGGTTCAGCATTGTGTGTTATTTTCTCCTGTATTTACGGGTGAGACTGACCGGGAAAATTTACAGATCCCATTCGGCTTTGGAAATGCGGTGGTGTTCCAAACAACGCTGGGTGGGTGAACACGCGTTTCGATAGCAAAACACCGATGGTTGACTTTCCACTGCCTCTACCAGTTGCATTGTTAGCACATTTGCCCGGTGCGTGAAGGAGAGCAATGGACGTGATCGCGTTCAACTCACCGTGTGCACAGAAAATTCGATGGCTGTCGGCACAGGGTTCGGACAGCTTTTTCGTGGTTTGGGTGATTGATTCGCGGTTATTATTCTGCTTGGGATATCGTACCGAACGTATTTTTGTGTCGCAGGGCAAGTATCCGGTGTCGCGGTGTCATCGGCGCTTTTTCAATGGAAGCTGAAGGCGGAGCTGCGTGCGCGCATCCATACGCCGGATGCTGACGAGGTCTGTGTTTGTTATGAGCGCTCATACCGATGACTTGATGTCGTGGCTATAGATGATCAGTCACATTCGGCATTCGACGACGCTCGTAGCGCATTTAGAGCCTGAGTTGCAGCGCGCTGCGCGGGATGCGTATGCCGTCTCTCTCCGGGCGGTATTTTTCTTTGCGGCGTGTTCGACGCTGTTGGCGTACCTGGCTCGACTACCGGTTCGTGTGCTGCGTCGGGCGCTGATCGGGTGTTGACTATCTTTTTTTTTTTGGCAGATTCCGGAAAAGGATTTGGGACAGAGTGGGAGCAGGGGTCGGAAAGGGGAGGATACTCCGAGTACATCTTTGTCGCGAGCCGAGAGCCAATCGCCAGAACGCTGGAGCGACGATGATACCATGGCAGAAGAGGATGAGCGAGAAGCACGAGTAAGGCGCGAGCGCGCGTATGACTAAACTGAACCGACCGACCTGTTTCGAGGACTCGGATACCCCCTAGATGAGGATGCGATACCCCGAGGTGGGCACGGTGGGTGCTATGATGCACCTTTTGGTCTAGGCACGGGCGCAAATGCCTACTCGTATAAGACGAGTCCTTTTTTTTTCCTCTTTCTCTATTTTTTTTATTTGACTATCTTTTTTGGATATCGGACGTTCGTTGGGGTGGATGGGCGAGATACTAGGGTGTCCTGTTGTGACGACCGTTATGTATATATGAATGTCCACGTCGATGTCCACGTCTTTATGACGAATAATGACCACTTGTAGATGAACGGGCGGCGTTGGTTGTCCGTTTGTGGGGCGGAGACCGGCGAGCACGAGAGTAGGGGAAGAGAAGACGGAACCGATCTGTGGGCCAGACACGTGCAGGCACACACGTTGGTTGGGATAAGGCGAATCGTCAGTAGATAACGGCGCGATAACGATCGTCAGCGATCGTGGGGTCAAAAGGACTCGAGCATCACATTCGGGCCTTTTCATTTCGCAGATCGGTTTCAGGAATGCGTCTGGGGTATACAAGAGCGATACATAGTTACAAGCGACGGGGGAAAAGGAGGGAAAGTGCATCCACGAAAAAAAAAAAAGAGCGTTGGAACAGAAAAGAAAGAATAAGCAGAGGAAGAGAGAGCGTTGGAGCAAGCAAAGCAGCGAGAGAGAGAGCATGTAAGAGAAAAAAGACACGCCAGACGCTCAACAAGTCCTCTTTTTTTGCGTGTTCCGCCGTTCGCCTTCGACGTAGACGAACGTGACGAGGACGTCGACGGTGATGGTGAGCCCGTGCGGCGTGATGTGAATCAGACCGGGATTCAAACCGGTGGAAGGCAGATAAGTCGCGGCGGGTGCCTGCTTGCTATCGTTGCTGGCCATCTAGGCCAAGTTCGATCAACGAATCAGACGGCGCGTTCGAGAAAGACATACCAAGGAGGAATCGTTCTCAAAGGACCACTTGTAAGACTGACCGTTGAGCGCCGTAAACGTGCGCGACCTTGGCACGTTTGGCACGACAGGGCGTGTGCGATCAGAGATGGGGGACTCACGAGCTAAAGAAGTTGCTTCGGCTGACGGAGAGTTCGCGCCCGTGTACGACGACCGCACCGGGGCGTCCAGAGTGCCACCCGACGCGGCCCACCTCTGCTTCGCTGAGGCCGTCGGCGCTGACACGCTTCACTGTGGTCGTAGCGGACATGTTCGCGGTGAAGAAGCCGGGCGTCTCGATACGGTAGAGCACGCGACCCTCTGGGGAGACGAGGACGGTGTTGAACGGGCTATCGTGGGCGAGCGAAAAGTTCATCGTTGAGTGGTGTGCGCGGTGGACGGTGCCAGCCGAGAAAGAAGCCTCGAAATCTACCACGCTGAGCGCCGTTTGGGGGTGAAACGCGCGGACTTGGCGAGCGCCATTTTGCTCGTCATTTCTTGCAGGACGACGTCGGGTCGGGTTCGAGCAAGGCTTCGGTTGGACGAATGCGGCAAGGGCGAACTGGATTTTGGCCAGCGGTTGAACGGTCGAAGCGAGGCAGTGTGGCATCGCCTCTTTGATTGGTCACCCCGTAGTAGTACACGATTAAATTGGTCCCCTTGTACATAACATTTACAGGTCTACAACAACGTGAATGTCCCCAGGAGATCCAGTCTCCTCGCCCCAAAAAAATGTGTATCGTGCTCAACACGAATCTGGCTGCCGCGTCAGAGAGGCGACGCGATCCGTCGTCAACACATACCTCATAGGTCGTCGACGGTGACCATGGTCGACAGCCGGCTCCGCTTGTACGCCCGGGGGGCCTCCAAGCTAGGCGGCGTCCTGCGCATCGGCTTACCGACGGCGTGCACCCTGTTCAACAGGATCCCTGCGACGGCTTTGCAGCGGGCTTCGCGGTCCTGCGCGATCCGCTGGGCCGTGCGTTGGCGCACGAGCGCCTCGAGGGACGACGGCCGTGGCATCTTGACCGTGTACGCAGACTGCGAGGCCAAACGGGTGCGCTGGTACGGAACGAGATGGCCGTTGGTAGGGGCGGCATGGCGGTCCTCAAACGGGTCTTCTTGTGGGAAGCGGACGGGCTGGCGGGGCGGCTGTCGACGTGGCTCGATGGATGTCGATAGCCGCCTGCAGCTGGGCGGGGGGAAGGACACGGGGACAACACGCCAAGCGCCCTTGGCTAGTGTTGGTGTTGTGTGCCTGTCGGGTGCGTCCATTACGAGGCCAGAGTACATATTATAGGATGTGTATGAGTGAATGCCAGAGAAGGTACCGTGGATGGTGTGTACAGCGTGGACGGGTGCGGACATGGGGGTCGTCGTGGGGAGGAGGAGGAGGAGACGGCGACGGTTTTATAAGTCAACTGAAACGCGAACACAATCAAACTGCCTCTTTCGCCACAACAACACGAACAGAACTCAATCAGCAGTGCCTCATGTCCCTTTCGCAGCTCAATGCCCGACAATAGCTCTCCAATCAGTCAGGCCTATCCAGAAGCCCACAATGTCCATAAATCTCCCCACTCGATCCACCCATCGATAACCCATGGCAGTGTCCGCCCTGTACATTGTGGCGCACGGCGTCGAGACGCTGATAACGGCGGACATGCACGACTCGGGAACAGCATTGCTATTTCCTTGCGTGCAGATATGATCCTCCCCGCCGACCCGGGCACACTGCTCAGAGGCCTTGCACATTACACTCGGGATGATCGTCCGCACTCGGTCCCGTCTAATCATAACTCGTGGAATTCATCCCGACGAGTATCATTCTCGAGCACGACAGTGGCACGTTGACGAGACTTGGTCCCTGTGTGCCCCAGGGTCCACCACAGCCAAGCCTAGATTAAAGACGTGCTTGGACTAGCAGCTTTTTTTCTTCTCAAGCCTGGGATCTGGTCACGAAACGTTCATTATAGTACTTTGCGTGTACGTACGCCTGTGTGACCTCCTCGGACGGCGAGCACTGACGCCGTGTATGTCACCCTTGCCCCTCTTTCCACTCGTCACACACGCGTTGATGCAAGAACCGTGTCGAGACAATTGAACGACCATTCGGCCCGAAACGGCATACCACCCTCGTCTATTGTTCTCCACGTTGACAGTCGCCACGCTATGGTAACGCTCTCCTTGTATCCATCCGATATGGCACCCCACGTCCCCCACAGCGACGCAACGTCTCGCGTCGCCGGCCAATCGCGGTTATTGATACCGCATCAGACACATTTCGGGGGGAGTGAGACGACGGCTCATGCCAGCCTGCTACCGCCTGGAAATCGGAAAGCGTCCAACTTAAGAACCTGTTTCGCGAGTCATGGAAACGCACGGGAAAACAACAACACGGTGGCGTGGACTTCCTGGGGAATTCGCCGTATTCGTCTACGAACGATTGTCTGGTTCGTGTTCACACCACGTACGTTCACTTGGGCCAACGTGAGTCTACAATTATTGCCATGTACCGTTCATTCGGTTGCTTGGACTCTGGCAAGCCAAGCTAATCAGAGTTCGTATTCTGTGTCACGTGACAATCAGTTGTCGCTAAGGTAGGAAATCTTCAACTGTTCGGTAGCGCATGGAAACGCTAATTCCCCGATCAGGAAAACAATACTACTATGAGATCGAGGTATTTATTCAGATTCAAATCACATGTCCTTTTCATGGTACCATGAAGGTGCAATGCTCTCCCAAACAAGACTGAGCGTCCAAGTCAGCCTCCGCTCTTGCCCGTCGGGATGACTACGACGTCGACGAAAACTACAGGCCAACCGGTTACAGAATGCCTTGGGGATGAACCTGAACTCGGATACGCGGACCCATCTAATAAATCGCGACGTTGAGAATGTGGCCATGACTCGATTCAGTCAAAAAGCCCTGTCGGTGTTTCTAAGGCTCCATGTCGGGTTTCTAGACTGTCTCGTCGGTGAGTTACTTTGCACTCCGAGACTCAGTAATGACCGAAATTAATAGCACACGAGGATGCGATTGCGTGATTCGCACACGTATCATGACATCACTCTCGATAATCTTCTCCTCAAGCGACAAACGACAGAGAGAACTTTTTTACGAAACGCGGATGGATCACTTGTCGTCTAATGAGCGTGCTTCGCTGAAGAGCAGAATCGAGGTGCTTCGATGGCGCGGGGTGCTTGCGGACTGGGACTATGCGGTCCGCTTCCCAGAAACCTCTGATGCTCGACAGACCATCACTTCAAACTCTAATAACGACCACTTGGTGTTGAGTGAGGTTCATGAAATTGCACCGAGTTCCAAGGACTGCGAGCCCCAAGGAGTTATCTCGAACCCATCACATCGTGTCAGCGTATGTACAGGTTTTGTCCGTCAAGTTTACCAGGCTGACGGAAAGAACATAGACAGCCTGGTCGCGGATTATGTGTGAACTCTTTCCAGATCATCAACCTGTGATTTCCTTAATTTGTAGTCTTTATCGACCTCATTGGACTGGCAAGGTAAAACCTGATGAAGTTCTCGCTCTAAGATTCGAGGACGAAACTTAGAAAATAACCTTGATTCAAGCAACCCATTTATTGCCAGATGTGTAGATCATATCTCTTCATACTTTAGCCCTGGTCGGGAGAGGCAGCGGTTCGCAATTTAGGTATGTATGTAGGAGTTCCTTAAAGTTCTCACGGATAATGCTGGGAACGACCGCTGCACGGGATTCTAGGGTCCTTCCATAATGATGGCCAGACCTTCTGCTCGCTTCTCAAACTTTGCTCGCTAACACAGTTACACTACTGCAATGACTTTCACCTCTTCCATCACTTACCTGTTCTGCCATACCCCCTGATCGTATATTCGGCAACACCTCCTGGATTGCTTTTTGTCCGTTCTGCTTTTGGGCCAGCCAATCAAAATGCTTTCCTGCGCACACAAAACTGACAACTTTCAACTTATCGCTTGTTTCGTGTCAGACGGTTTGCAGATTGGCAGGAAAGAATGGTGACCGTGCTGGGGGTTTCCTATTCTGGCGCAGAACGTAATGGCACTCCGATTCATCCCAGTGGCCCTTCTTTTGTCTTACCTGCTTAGCCTAAACAGATTTCATGTACTTACGAGTACAGTACTCATGTTGGAGTCACACTCGTGGATCCGGAACGATCGCATTGTAGAAGTGTAATAACAGCTCGAAACGGGGTATTGGCTGAATCGCCGAGGACGTAATCACAGTGGTTGTCGACCAAACTTTATAGACACGGTCTGGAGGCGTGTTCAACGGACTATATAAATGGCATCCTCTGCTGCCGTCCACCGTTATCGCAATTATGTCCTCTCCTGTCTCTGTCGCACCCCCTCTCGGCCTTCCTGAGGCTGCCGGCTCGCCGTACGGTGCCTTTACGAACCAAGATGACGCTGCTAGTGCTTGTAGTACTCCACGAATTCCTGCCGCTCAAAAAGGAAAAGGACGTATGGTTCAGGAGCCAGCCGTACCCGCAAACGACACGGCTTCCCCGTTACAAACGGCCGTAAGTACTCGACGCCGAATGTCATATCATTTCGTCATCGTCCTCAACCTCTCTCCCTCTCTCAAGGCTTTTGACACACTTCGATCCGCTGAAGTGAGCGAGTGCATGATTTCGCAAGAATTCAAACTCGCTCAGATAAGCCGGGACGTCTGTGCTGCAAAAATTTATTACCAGACCCTCCGCCTGCGGGAACTGGAGCTGATGAAGGAAATCGTGCTGCATGAGCTGAAAGTAGGATATACCTTCGATCAGGCGGAGCCTCAGATCGCGGAGATGCGCCAAAGCTACCAGCGCCTCCATATGAAGCAGTTGGATGCGATCAAGACGCTCCTGCGTGGCGAGTTGAAGGAGTCACGGGCAGCGCTCGTTCAGGCGGAACGTCAGGTGGACGATACCCGTCAAGACTTGGAGGCCGTGAGGATGATGACAGGCACGAGTTCGGGACCGTGGAACCTCTTTGAGATACTCAACGGTCCTCAGCCCGCTGGCTGTTCTAGCGACGAGTTTTCCGGTTCTGGTTCGCTGGATGCAGAGTCGGAATTTATTGATGGCACGATTACTCCCACCGGCTCATGCGCATAGCCCCTTCCTTTCTGTCTTGCGTCCCGAAACTTTGATTATTAGCCCGATCGAATTTCACGTACGCGTTCAAGCTGTGAGTACTAATCAGCGAAACAGCTGAAATGAACAGCCGTTCAGTTGGAAGCCATTAGCTTACGCGTCTTAGGCGCTGGACGGAAAATGTTGTGGTTGGTCGATTTAAGAATGTTCGTAACCAAAACCTGAACTAACCAAAACTGGCGCTCTCATTGAGGTCTCACTGAGCGCTTAGGAATGCCGATGCTAGTAGGGTTTTATGCTGGATTTTTTTTTTCGTACCTTTCAGGATTTGGAATTCGGAACGCCATGCAGCGGCGACCTCGAGAGCAACTATTGGCTACCTGCTGAGGACGTAAGCACCCACAAAATTCAACGATCACTGACTTTGCCGACCGGGCGATGGCCCTCCAACTTTGTTTTGTCTGCTGCCAGGCGCACGTAATCGCCGATCAATTGGCATCGTATCCGCTTGGCAAGCGACAAATTCTACATACGCGGTCGCGAGTACCGGACGTAAAAACAGAGACGGCGCCTTTCATGGTTACCTGGATTGAACTCGAACCAACCCCGTCGAGATCATCGACACGCATGCCAAGCGAAACCAAGAGGCGCCGGACGATTCAACGGCGGTGAACGCTACAGCTTCAGGCGCATCCGTCTTTTCATGTAGACGTCGACCAGCCCGTCGGAAGTCGTGTCGTCACTATTCACCTCAAAGCGTGTGAACTTGTGACTTGCCCTTGATCGGGAACTCGCGTGCGTCACCTTCTCGGAGGAACGAACCCAACCCACTGGTTCCATTTCTCGTCCGCGGTGACGTTTGCTGACTCTGCTCGGAGAAGAAAAGAGGTACGTGCGTTTCAATAGCGACCGATGCGGCGCTCAGAGCCTCTGGAGTCCGGACGCGAGCTTGAAGGAAATAGAACCGGGCCTTCCAGGTGGAACTCGGATAAGGACAACCTAAGTGAATATGATACGAACGAGATGAGCAGGCAAAGGTGAGATGCTTATCAGAAAGCCGGGGCTTTGAGGCTTGGGCTACTAGATTTAGGCTTTGCAAAACGAGCCATCGTTGAGCCCCACCTATGGCCCGGCCCAGCGTTTTCAGGCGGGAGCGCGTAAGATTCGAGCGGCCTTGCTCAACGTCGGCGGACCACGTCTCCGTTCTTTGCAACATACATGCTGCTGATTGTCGACGACTCGTACTCGACGCGGGCAGAATGTCCTTTTTTTTTGTTTTGTTTGTCGTCTGCTCGCGAACCGCTCGTCGTCCGATGCCCATAAACGGAACGAAATCTCGGGCATATAGTCTGTGCGCCCCTGCCACAATTTCCGACTTTATACCAGAACGTACCGTGCCCACGAGCACCATGCTCAGGTCAAGGGTACGATGAACGGTAAACGGAATCGACCAAGAGTTCACGCAGCGTACTCGGGGGGATCGTAATCGCTGTAGACAGACAGCTACGCGTCGCGGTCGCTGGCCGTACAGCCTTGCGGATGCAAGAAGAAGCGTACATGCGGCTCCGGCTTGCCAACCGCAACGTTTCAACGTCGTTTTCTCGCCCGCACGCGATCGCGTTCGACTAGATAGACATCAGAGCCTTTCGAGTTCACTATCATGTGGGGTACAAAAAAAGAAAATGGAATAATAAAAAAAGGTTGGATCCTACGGTTCGACTTGCCGATTTCCATACGCTCCTTCTTTTTTCACTTTTTTTTTTCACTCTTTCCCCATAGTCTTCTTCTTTCTTCTCTTCTTCTCTCCTAGATGCGAGCATATACCATCTGTTTTGACAAAAAAAAAAAGGAGGAAAAAAAAGATGATAATCATGGTCATGGATGAAGCAGGGAAAAAGAGACGTGCAAAAAGAAACGAGCCGGATAAAACCAACCCAAGGGGCGATGAACGCTACAAGCTACAGACGTACACATGGATGAAGAAAAACGGCATACTGTTCAAATAACACATCAACGTACACATCCCCGACATTTCAAACTTCCAAGTCTATACGAATTAAGAGGCGAGAAAAAAAAAGGCAGATTAGCGAAAGGGGACGGAAAAAAAAGAGTATCCAGATTTAGTCCAACTTTTTTTTTCGAGCAAGAGCACCCACCTCACAGCATATGCCACACGCCATCGCACAGATTACAGGTCAACCTCACACGTGTCTAGTTCGGCCGGTACAGGACGGGACAATGCAGACGATACGTATTCGCGAGTAGAACTGCCCGACTTTCGCTTGGCCAGTGGCCGGGGTGTCTCGTTTCTGCGAAATACCATCTGGGCGACAAGCTGTGACATGTTCCCAATCGTCACGCCTCGACGACGGGCTTGGTGAGGGTCAAACTCGGGGCTTGGCTGCTCCTGGGGTGACGTCCAGACCCCGTCGCCCAGCTTCAGCCGGAGGAGCGCTCCCACTTCTTTGCACCGCTCACGTTCCCGCTTGCGTGTTTTCCGGGCTTCGGCCCGCTTGAACAGGTCAGCGTTGTCTGTGAGCGCCTCCAAACGCCGGGCGTTGCGCTCAGCAGCAATGGACCTCTTCCGCAGGTCGAATAGTTTGGCCAAATCAGGATCGGTGATGTCCTCTGGCGAGAGACACAAATCAAAGTCCTCTGGCGACGGAGAACGGGGTAATGGTACGTCCCGTGGATCATCTATAAACAAGAGTGGTTGACTGGGCGCCAATGGAAAGGAACGTGACGGGGAGGGTATTGTACGTATTAGATCCTCGTCCGTGTCCGCTCCCGGGAGCGACAACAAATGTTGACCGGTCAACGCTTGCGCTGAATCACTGGTTAAACCGGTCATTTCGATATCTGAATCGGGTAAACATGAATAGGACCGCCGCGAGGGAGACGAAGGCACGATCTCGGGAAGCGGGTCGTCCTCGAGATCTGGTAGATCTAGCCTCGATATTAGGGGGGAACTGGGTGGGGGAAGTTCGTCATAATCGGTCAACGATGTCAATGAGGAACTGGAAGTGAACGATGGTGGTTCAGGATCTGATTTAGAAGGTTTACTCGGAGCCCATGGGATATCGATCGGCGCCAACAGCGGGTGGGGGAGATCGATATCAACATCGGCATCGACCTCAAGCAGTGAAGAGGGTTGATGAGGTGAAAGAGGTGAAGGGTGGCGGAAATCCAGTGCGGGTGGCGCGCTGGAGTCACAGGGAGAAAAAAGGGCGTGTAACGGCTCGGGCTCTCCAAAATCCTGGGACGGACCTATGGACAATGCCTCGCCAGGATCCCAGCTCGGGGGAGAAAGGGGAGAAAGGGGAAGGACAGATTGGACCGGTTGTGGCGATGATGGCGTCGAGGAGCTTGAAGAAGAATCATCCATGTCGCTTTCCTCTGAATCATAAAAGGGGGCATCGACATCGACATCGACATCGACATCGGAAAGGTCGTCGGGGAGACTGCATATCGTCTGGGGCATGGTCGGGGGCGGGGTGAGCGGTTTCTGAGAGGCGAGGTCCTCGCGACGCAGGACGGGTGGCGAGTCGAGCACGCCAGCGAGATGGGTAGAATACAACGATGCGAACAGGTGAGCATCCTCGGGGAGAGGTTTTAAGGCAGACGAGCTCGACGGTGGGGATGGGCATACGTTGAGAGCGTCAGGGTACAGCAAGTTGAAGCTGGTGGGCGCATGTTGGAGGGCGTGTGTTGTGGGGAAGCTGACATGGGGGTAGTCCGTGTCGGTACACTGTGCGATGAAGAGGGGATCGAACGCATCGTTGCTGAGGTGCCAGGCGCAGGAGGGTGCGGCGCGACTCAGGGCGGGACGCAGTGCGGGGAGCCAAGGGCCGCTCCGGGATGGGTGAGAGGAGGACAAGAGGGTATCTGCAGGAAAAGAGACCATGGTATACGCTGATTCCACCGATATTCAAGACCTGAAAAGAGTTGGTGAGGAGGAGGAAGAGGAAGAGGAAGAGAACGAGCGGGGCACAGCGGTATGAAAAAAAAACGGAGGAAAGAGAACTCACAGTATCGCACATGAACAGGGAAAGTGCATCGCTCTGGAGAGAGAAGGACGTTGTAGAGGACGTTGGGCCTCGTGTTGTTCGGTGGCTGAGAAAACGTGTCGGTAATTGGGCCGTCGTATTCCCATTACATTTGGGCAAGTATAGTATGTACACTTTCAATGTATTACTCCCCGCGGCCTCCTACTCGCCTCTGACATCAGCGTATCCTCCCCCTCCGTCACATGAGGCTGTAGCTCCTGCACCCTCACCCCCCTCGTGTCCACCGCGTACGCCCTGCATGCGTCCGTGCTCTCCTTGAGCTCCGGGTCGTCGTGTCGCAGCGTCACGACGCGGAATCCAGAAAAGTTGAGCTCTATGACCTCCTTCACCTTGGGCAGCATGTCCGGGTCAGGCGAGTACGTCCCGGAGTTGTTGTCCATCACGAGCTCCCACTCCACCTCTTCGTCCGCCACCTCGTCCGAAAAACGTGCCCACCCGCCCACGGGCCGCGGATGGAATTCGCCGCTGTACCGCACCGTTTTGGCGCAGTTGCTGTGCAGCGCGTGTTTAGACGCAAAATCAACAAAGAATGCCGCGCCAGTCTCGGAAAACCGGAGCGTGTCGTCGTCTGTCGAAATCACGTACGTGTAAACGGCGGGCTTGATGCGATGTACATATGACACCGTCTTGTCATTCGATGAACGGCGCACGCCCCCGCGAAACAGGGCAAACACGTCCTCGGCTGATTTGATAACTCCAAACGTGTTGTTTACTGATCTCGCGTAGAGCAGGTGATGCCCTACTTGAATCCCAGTTCGTATCGCGATAGACGTAGGTCCCTGAAAGATGGTCTGTGCTGCCTTGTACCCGTGGTTCCATTCCTGCACTCGATCTCCAAAAATCGGTTCCACGCCTTTGATATAGATCTTCCACGTCGAGTACAGCCGGGTATCCCTCAGCTTCGTCAACGCACCCATCGTGGGCGAGCTATGGCACGAGTAGTGTGTGGGTCCATCGAACAGGTACGGGAATAGCACTGGATCGTCTTGCGAAGGCAACGTGTCGATCTTGCGCACTGTCAACATGGTGTCACAGGATCGTTGGCAGGTGAAATACCTTGAGAAAAAAAGTCCCTCTCATATGTATATGCATCGGCGCGTGCAGCTCTGCCTCCTTGGCTCCCGGGGATACCGTCGTCTCAAACTTGCCAATGTAATTGTCCATGAGTGATGCATGATCCTTGTCCCGCAGCTCGACAGACAACGTGGCCGTCGTCGGCACGTTCTTGACCTGCCACACCTCATTCCACACCGGCGCTTGTGTATTGGATTGAACGGACGATCTGAGAACTCGAGTTGAGCTTCCAACGTACGAAACCTAGAAGAAAAACACATGCGTGTATGATAAGCGCTGATCGAGGGTCGCACGAAAGTACGGGTCTGTCGTCCCGACAACCTCCATCCTCGGGAGACGCGTCGCACCGATGAACTGTATGGTGCATCTGAGAGATCGAGCGAGAACGCGGTATGGCCAGACCTACCTGGATGGTCACGTCGACATATTTGGTGTCTACGCCGAGCTGCTTCCTGACAGATTCGCCGCTTGCGTTGGGCGCCACAAAGCTACTCGAGTGCGCTTGTTTCAGTGTCATAACTTGGATCGCGTTCAGAATCAATATAGGCTACCCAGCGTTGGCCCTCCTCTGGGGCATCGCCGACCGCAGCCAATGATCAATCGAGATAACACCGAGCTTAACTAAGCGTTTCATATACTCTCCATTTGACTTCGTCCAAGGATTGCGGCCGCATCCCATCGCCCGCCGGGATTTCATCAAGCGGGCAACTTCAAGGAGATCTGAATCGGATTGGAGTCCTCGTGTATCACGCATGCGGCAGGAACAGGTCACAGCCTGTCACAATGCTGTAGTGTCTCGAATCTTTGCGCCGCATTACTCCACTCTTCATTATCATAATGATATCGCTCCACCGTCATCGATGCCATCGATCTCACACACAGGCTGTTTTATTCTTCTTCTTCTTCTTCTTTTCAGGCGCCATGTATGCAATCCAGCCGACCGCATTGCCGTCATCAAGACGTATGATCTCGGTACAGTTTTCCGGCATGATCTCACACCGATCAATGTCCTCGAGTCGAGCCGACGTCATGATCAAGCATGGCCCATCAGAGTTATCAAAAAAGGGTTGGGGGTAGGTTACGTACCTGGTCAGGCTCTCGATTCATGTCAACAGCAAAACCACGATCAGACCGGGCCTACAGAATGGCACACGTAGCACTGACTTTTAGAGACCCCAAGCATGAGGCATCGCTGAACCTACGCAAGCAAACGGGGACGAGGTCGCGCTGTGTCGACGTCAAATACTAACCCATAATCAAATACACTCAAATGGAGATATACCCTTAATACTTACGAACCCAATAGGAATAGCCATGGGAGGCGAAGAACTCAGGGCATCACACACTAGTCCAAGAGAACAGGCTTTTGAAGAGCTCACTCGTTCGTCATGCAACTTTCTCCACGGATCAATCATAAGACCAATAGAAGGGGGGAAAAAATGGAAAAACGCGCATGCACGTTTCCTATTTTCCGCCCGAAAATAGTGCGATTTATCTCACGTACGAAAACGTCGTCGTACTCATGTCCGAGCTGTACTTGTTTGCAGATACGTGTCTGAGTTTTCGTACCAGGACAATGTAAGCGAGGGAGGACAGTTTAGGGTCGGTACGAAGGGGTCTCGGACCGCCCTCGGTTCCGTCCTCTTGAGTCACTGTTAGAAATTTCTCCTTTTGTGCGCTCCCCTTGCACTCAGATCAGTCTATGCCTCCAACTCATCACGTGGGAAGGGCGATAAGTTGCATGTTGATTCAAACGTTCATCATTGATCATCCTTTAAATAGAATTAAAAAAAAAATACAAGGTCAACCAAACGTTGCAAGAAGAGCAAAATCGATCGCGCTGCTTGCTGCCCAGTGTTTTCGTATATCCCTCTACCGTGATCGGATGTTCAATCTTGTGCCGCCGTATCGTCCTCGCAGCAGGGTCGAGCATCGAAACCAGGGTATCCAACGTCGACGTAAGCGCGCATCTCCTTGCCATATCGTATCGTCAGCCAAATCAGGCTTGGTGTCCACGACTCGTCAAGACATGTTATCAAAAAAACGACCGTGAAACACATACAAATATCCGAACAAGGCAAATAGGGCTATGATTCCATAGGTGGCTGCGACACCGATCGTTTGCACGGAGGGTATGAGCAATGCGGTTGCGGGCGCGAGCAATAACGATCGGAAAGCCCTAGGGTAAAGCACGTCTAGTTTCATCGTAATCACGTCCCCATGACGAGACTCACACCATAGCCGCATTAATCTCGGAATTCCGGGAAGGCATGACATCGACAATATACGTCCCGATCGGGGCGAGAACCATGTCCACCTAATAGACATCCGGTATCAGCGTCACAAAGGCTTAGGAGACGACTTACGCCGACACCATTAGCGAAAAAGGCAACGAGACTGATCGCTAATCCGACTGTCCCATCAATGTAGGTCGTGGAGAGGCCGACTATGATGACAGAGATCGGAATAAGGACAAGTTCACCGAGCCACACCGCACGAAGGCGATCTTCTGGCACCCATATGCCCTTGCGCTTTGCCTTGGCCTGTCGTAGTACCATATCGGAGAAACGTCCCGCAATAGGGGCCCCCACTGTATACATGAATGAAATAGATCACACACAAGATTGAGCAGACATACAAAAGTTGCCAAGACCGTTTGGGAGGATAAGAGCACCAATCAAGGCTTCACTCGTAACTCCATATTTAGCACCCTTGGACCATGTCAGTGATCGGTTCACGCAAATTTTCATCCAGACGTACAAGAGTGTATGCGATAGGAATCACAAGTGCTAGCAGGCTCAGTCATGTCAACGAGCGACTACTAGTAAGCATCTATGATACACACCAAAGTCTGACAAGAACGCAAATGTGTTCGCCAGCGTCTGGAGAACGAGTTAGCTCGCCGTGCAATCGCCAATGCCATTCCCTGATCAAAAGTACGCACGATCGCCATAATGTTGGGGCTTCGCAAAAAAGAGAGGCAGCGAAGAGGGTTGATCCAAAAAACCAGCTTCTTGGAACCCCGCTGTTTGTCGATACCAAGCGAACCCGGATGAGCAGTCTCGGGTAAGAACAAGGAAATAATCAAGATCTGTATTACCGCCCATACACCCAACGAAGCCTGGAAACCGCGCCAGGACCAGTACTGAGCCACTACACCTACATGGTCGCAAAGGTCGAGATGTATCCGAAACATTAAAGTGGCGACTTACCTCCGATCGGTGGTGCTATTGCGAATCCGACCAACATGGCCTGAATGGTAGACTCTGGCATCAACGACGACTAACTTTAATGGGTGGACTCACGCCGAGCATGGTACCCATGGCGGTTCCACGTTCCTCAAGTTTGTAGATATCCCCGATAATGGCAGCTCCAATGGAAAAACTAGCAGCACAACCAAAAGTTTGTATGAATCGCCAAATGAGTAGACTCGTTAAATTAGTAGACATCGCTGCAGCAAAACTTCCGAGAATAGTAAAGGGTAGTCCACACAGGTATATCGGCCGTCGGCCGTCTCACCAGACGAAGCAAAAGGGTGACATTAGCCAAACGAATCTGCTCGAGGCGCAAGAGACATACAAAACGAAATGTATCCAGACCAGAACATG
The DNA here is from genome assembly GCA_038090255.1 of Austroboletus niveus. NCBI lineage: Eukaryota > Fungi > Basidiomycota > Agaricomycetes > Boletales > Boletaceae > Austroboletus > Austroboletus niveus. The sequence continues at coordinate 69,424 of JBBPMJ010000104.1, forward strand.
ACGCTAGAGGAATTGGCAAGCACGGAGAGGCTGACGCCCAGACTAATAACCCGATTTCATAATGCAAAATCACTGTATAGAATAGATACATACCTCACATTGGCAGGCGACGTGTTGAGGTCCTTGGCCATTTGAGGTATTGACGGGACAAATGAACTACTGATGAACACTGGACGACGAACCGTTTGTATGGAAAACAAGAAAAACGGAAGAATAATATTTGACGCACGGGGAACGAGACCGGTGAGTGCGGCGATGTTGAGAATAACTCGTTTCTGTTGTTGGGTAAAACGATTGTATATATCCTCTTTCGGGAGATCATATTGAGGCTGAGGTTGGTCTCCCAGCAGAGGGCTCTCTTCAGTGGCCATGAAGTAGAGGGTGAAAGGTTGAATGTCGGAAGATTGGTGTGACAAAAACTTCAAGTTATTTTAATAAGGTTAGTCGCTTCCCATCGGTTCGTGATGGGGGGGGTACGATCGGTATCACGTCACCTGCGATGATCTTGAAAATCGAAACAACTAAGTATGTATGCTACTCTTGACGGTCACATCTCTGCTTGCGACGTCTTTCCGCTACACTAGGATGTACATCAACTCTGCCTCGAGGCAGCTCAACGAGGTTGAACAATTCTTACCTAATAAATCACATGATCCAATTGAATTCGTTTATACCGGTGTTGAAAGGACGATTACATTCCAGATCAAGACACAAGGTATAACGGGGCATGACATGGACCAATTCGACTCATCGTTTTACTTGTAATAAGCAGTTTCATCAGAATTGGGCTTCTGAGTCGAGGAAAGCGAGATCAATTATTAGGAGTGTTCTTAGGTGTTTCAATACGACCCAGTTGGTCGAATGACACAGCGCACGAATGGAGACATGTATGCTGCAATTGTGCTCGACCACAGTGTCTTCCATACCATTAGCAAAAGAACTGTGTAACCTATCAAATCTTTGGGCCCTCAAAACAATCACGAGATGGCAAGGAATCGAGAGAAATACATGCATGATGACGTGAAAGACCTAAACTATAAAAATGGCGTGAGCGTTAAATTGATCATCAAAATTATGGACCATGATGAAACTCGTACTGTAGCAAGTAGCCTGTAGGGCCTGTTTCAGCTCGGTAGGAGAATTTAGGTCCTAGAGCAGCTTAAGCAGCTTACACGGATGCAATTAGTGATCATTACTAACAACTCTACCAAGGTTAAAGCTTTAAAGGCTTGCCTCGCCAGTGCTTCCCAAGTTATATAAAATTTGTTCTGATTCTGATGAACACATGTTATAATGACCATTGGCAAGATATACAATGTCCTTACATGGCATGTATGAAGCTCAAATTTTTACTGGCTCAAATATGTAAGTAGCAGTAAGTACTTCATATATGGGAGAGGTTCTGAGAGTCACACCATAGTATTGGACCTTCACAGACTCTGGGTATGATGCACTCCACTGGAGGAAAGCATATGACAAATTTTCGAAAAATCCCAGTAACATGGTGGTGCCAGTAAGTTGTGCATAAATCTCCGACTTGGAGGGTTCTCTCAGCTGGAAACATGCTGTGTCTGCAAAGCAATCCATGAGAATGGGAAGACATTATCAGCTCAACAACACTTTGATAAACAAGTGTTTAAAAATATTGCCATCATTCATATCACAACCCCAGTTCTCACTTTCACTGTGCTATGTGAGAAAATTTAGGGTTCAGACAGCCTATAGACTCAGCCTTCACTTGTGTGATGCCATGTGCCATGGCTTCTACAATTAGATACCTTAGTGGCATGTACTGTAAGTGCAGTGTGATCATGGTGAGCTGGTTGTCTAGTCATATACATCCTCTATACTATATTTTTTTTGTTTCTTTGCATAACCCATTCTTTCTAGAATCTTGATTTTAAAACCCTGAGCAGTGAGTATGATCACATGATGAGTTATCATGGATTCAGTTGAAATTCTCAAGGGCTGGGTGTTGACTGACAAGTCAGGAACAATGAATACTTCAGGTTGCTGTGTAGCATGTGTGTGTACTAATGTGTCACATATCTTTGTCAACAAGACACTTAAGAAGGGCAACAAACCAAGGTAAGCCTAGTTATGCTGGGTTACCACAGGCATGATGGTGGACATCTGTTGGATGTTCATGCAAAATGCAATGCTTCAGATATGCTGAAGGTTTTTCATCAATTCCATTCTATCAAGCCCTGTCTGAACAACACCTTAGCCACGATATATAGTTCTGAGCGATGCAAGCATTAATCTAAGGATGATATTGTCTTTGCTCAGATATGATTCCCACTATATTCTCTTTTGTTTCTAATGATATTTCTTTGCTCAATCTCATTTGTGCCTCTCTGTTGTTTGTTAAGTGCACTTGAGTCTTTGGTTCTGACATGTATTTGAGTTTGTGGTTTTTGGTATTGATGCACACAACTTGCTCTCCTATAAAAGGACAAGCAGGATGAAGCTATCTCCATGAAGGCCATCAAGACAAAATGATGACCATGGCACATCTGGTGATACTTGGTGAATTTCTTTAAATTTCTTCAAACCATTACTCATTCACATTCAAGTTCCACCAAAACATGACCAAGGACAATGTCAGATAACAATTCAAGGCTGTTCAGTGGTACCATCATGCATGTTTTCTAAGCTATATTCTATTTCTTTGTATGACCCATCCTTTCTAAAACCTTGATTCTGATACCCCAGGTAATAAGTAATTCTCAAGGGCTGGGCGTTGATCAACAAATCAGCTATGTTGAACACTTCAAGTCAACACTGTTGAGGTGGTGTATCAAACTGGTGCATCTCATCCCATGCATGCATAGGTAAGTTGAATCCAATATCTCAGTAGCCACAAGCCTTTTCCCTTGTCTCAGACGACATGATGGATCAGTTGACCACATGTCTTTGGCAGCCATGCTAGTACTACATCGAGGTGTCAATTTGACCATCAACAATTTGTTAGTAGCAGTGAAGAGTTTCTTGGTCAACTGCCTCATCAGAAAAATGTACCGCAACTTTGGTGGACTTTGACATCTTTGACAGGTGTCAAGATGGCAAAGTCCATCAGGCATGTCTGTCTTGTCAAAGACATGGCCACTTTGTAAAGACACTCAAAGGCAGCTTAAGTTGATAGTAAAGGTAGCTCAAGTTGATAGCAAAGTGGCTCAAGATGATAGAAAAGTGGTGCAAGTCAATATTAAAGTAGCACAAGTCAATAGAAAGTCAAAAGAAAGTAGCTAAATTTGATATCAAAGACATCAAAGACACCAAAGAGCACATCACAGGAGGGTTATAAAACTGATACAGTAAAAGCAAAATAAAATCTAATCAATTCAAAGTACTACCTGGTTGAACTGGTCAGCACATTATAGGTCCACCTGGAATGAACAATAGTACTGGTGGATGGGCTGTTCTATGGTGAGGCAGGTTGTGTTACACTTGCACAACATCCAGTCTCAGTGTGTCCTTGAAGGTGACACAAGGTCCTGTAGATCTGAAGGAGTTCTCTGCTGAGACTCAAGACTCAGGCAGGAGTGAGACTAAACACTGTGTATAATTGCATAGATCTAGCTGCAGAACATACAAGCTAACTAGTAAGTATTTATACAGCTTGGAACCATCTTGGAACAGGAAGGGGATGGAATGGAGCACATGGTATGCTATGATGGCCTCATGAATCAATGGATGAAATGGGATAACACTACCATCAAAAGGAGGATGGAAGGAGAAGTGGAGGTCTGTGACAAAAAAAACGACTTCTGGAATACATGGCTAGAGTTACAAAAGAGGAATCAAAGAAGAACAGGGTGAATCAAGAACAAGGATCTTCATATGACCATATGGAGCATAATCTTCAGGAAATAGAGTCCAACAGCATTTTAAGGGGAGTCCATCTTTAGGTTTCCATTTCGATGGAAAAGTTGCAAAGTGTTCCGATGTTTCCAAGATTTTGAAACCTTCAGAACCACTGGAATCATGCTTACTTGTAACAGGTTGAGCTGTCCACCATTGTTTCCATGCATGTTGGTCGCTAGCACCTCATGCCACTTTGTCTTCTGCAGAAAGAACATGGCAAGATCAATTTCCAACTTTTTGGAGATGAGATGGCGCAGTATGTACCTGCCATTGCCCCCTCATCTATCCACTTTGAACCCTCCTCATCAGCTTCTCCTGCCTGTGACACTGGATCATATGCATTTGATTCCACATTATATTCAGCCACAAAGTTCCTGATGTATGTCTGCTCTGCTTCATCATCCTCAGTAATGGGGTCCGAAGATGCCATGATAAAGGCACATTCATTGTATTCATCTTCAGTGTTGCCTCCAAGTTGACTGAGTGTGCTACATGCCTTGGGCTTACAATATGCTCATGCCACATCAAATATCTCTGCCATTTTGTACTTGCTAAGTTGCATGACTGACTTGGCATAGTGGGAAGTAGTCGGGCCCCACACCTGGTCGGAGAATTTTGTCTTTGAGGTGGTTTCTTCCCCTGTCTTGTACATCATCAGAGCATGCTCGACCTATGGCCAGTATACTCGATATTCAATAAGTGACCATGTATTATACTTTAGACACATACCACAGTTACTGCAAGTATCAGCACACCACGTGGCTCACACTCATCAATTATCTTGTAGTATTCCATGTTGTCTAACTGTTGCGATATCCTTGAGATGTGCTGCCAATGTCTGCAGTACAAGTGGACTCTGGAAGGCCTTACCAACCCATCATTAGTATTCCCCTTCAGCTATAATATCCACGCATTGGATCAGCTTTACTTACCCCAGTGGTCTCCTGACCCATATACTTTACTTCACCATACAAAAAAAAGAGTGATGGCCCCATGGCATACTGCACATATTTCTGACATTCTTCTGCTTCATTGTACCTACTGTCTGATTCCCAGAAATTCCTGACTGCATCTACAGCAGCAGCACCAATGTGATTGTGCCACTTGTAAACTCTTTGCATCATCTAATGGGGGGGTCAGTTGGGATAACTGCAATATTGTCCAAAGTACTTGCCAGCCTATATACTTCATTGTCTTCATGAAATGTGTGTGCCCAGTGCTTATTCTTGTGCATCAAGAGATCCCAGAACTTCTGCAAGGGCAGCACGAAATCATCAGTACTCCATGGATTCTCCTGCATCCCTGTTCACTGTTACGATTCATTGGGCCCCCTCTTTTCTTTTCCCTATGACTACTTACCATATACACCAAAGAACCTTGACCCTCGCCGTTCGAGCCCCGCTTGGGTCCTTTTCTTTTACCATTGCTTTCTCATTACTGCTTACTTATTTAGCGTGACTCATCTGCAGCTGTATTACCAACCTTTGTCTGATGCCATTGCATCCACTCCATAGTGACTCAGCTTCTTCGCGATTCCATCGCTTTCCATCACTGACTCACTTTCTTTCTTTGCCTACCCTTAACTCTTTGGCTTGTGTATATAAATCCTCAATACTCAGGTGTATTCCCCATCTTAGACCTTCTGCAATTTACCTAGTATCTTGGAATTGCTCTTGGGTCCCCCAGTCCTCGTCCTACTGTTGAGTGGACACTCCCTTCAAACCCTCGATCTGTCGCTAGCCCTGTGACATCCCCAGACCCGTTGATCCCTTGGTCCTCAATGGTCCCCAGAACCTCTGCCAAGGAAGACTCTTGAGCGAATCCCCCTCGGTCCGATGTTAGTCTTATGCCGGCCTTAGCCTCCCTGTCAAGAAACCCCCTCATCAGGCCCCCTCGTCCTGTCAGCTGTATAGCAACAGTAAGCCCTTGAGCCACTGCAGGCCTACGCTTGACCACATCGAGCATAACACCCACCACTGGATGAGTGGGATAAACTGGCCCTTGAAAACATGCAGCAGACCTGCTGGAAGGGCACTGTGCATTGGGCAAGGCCTAGAGCTGGAGGTAGCATTAGAAAATGTTGTGCTGGATGTGAGACAATTCTGGGGAGCATTGGAGATGATCCTCATAAGCATACCAATGGCTTTCACCTCCCTCAAAGTAGGGCAGGAGGCCTTTGAGGAGAGCTGGCTGACAGGTGATGTGGTCTCTTCTGGCCACTGGCTTTCTTCCTCATCAGGGCTATTGGAGGTGATCATCAGTGCACTGGTATATTTCATCTCCCTAAACACCATATGAGAGCCCTTGAAAGAAGGCTAAGTAGATGGCCCAATCCTTGCTGGAATTTGGCTTTCTTCCTCATCAGATAACCCACTGAATATGATATCAAATTCTTCTTTGCCAGTCTCATTGTGGCCATGAACATCTTGGAAAGTGGGTGACTTTTGAATGTCCTGTCTTGTGTACTGACACCTGAGTCCACCGAGAGACTGGGTCTTCTTTGCTGTGTTCATGGATTGTAAAGTAGCTGTCTTCAATAGTTTGGCTGGCCTG
>JBBPMJ010000105.1:0-75580 GCA_038090255.1 Austroboletus niveus
GGGCAACCTAGGACCTTTCATCGAGTCCTGATATAAAACCGAAAGTAACCTCCTATCTTGCCTGCCTGACATTGCCGTTGTTTGAACCTCACTCTTCGCATCGTTAACACCTCGTCAACCACCTACCCCCTTCTACCGACGTCTATCCCGACCCTTGTCGTCGCTCGCACCTGCCATTGTACTACGCCGGTCAAATGCTTCGCCAATTCCCCCTCCCCCTGCTTCACGTCAAGCCCTCTGGCTGTCTGAGTCGCTGAGTTATCGCGCTGGCAGCAGAGCGTCCTCACCGTACAAATCGATGGCAAAGGATCGTCGCACTTCCATCACCAGCCTTAACGGTTTACACCAAGCGTATATATCGTGCCATCGAGAAAGTCCTTGCTCTTTTCTTCCTCCAGCTCAGCTTACTCAGGAAGATCATAATCTGGATTATTTCACATCCGCCCTGGACCTGGTCCACCATACTTGCATGCTCTTAGAAGGATTTGTACTAGTCTTTCTCCTCACCTACCTTCAACTTGCTTTCCATATCATCGCTGTTGAGCCTGTTGCCTTCGTGCCAGAGCTGCAGCAGCTCCTTCCTCTCCAACCCCTACACTCCACGACAGACATAGAGGATTCATCCGACGACGAGCAAACTGTCTACGAACCCTCGTTACACTCCGACAAAGAGACAGTCATCAACGAACCCGACTATTCCGACCAATACATCCATGCCGCACTCTCTCCTATCACTCTCCAGACTGTCTTGCGTCAATGACGAGGAGATTCAGGCAATCTGGTTCACACTACCTGGCGGAATCAACCCGCCACCCAATAAAAAATCACGGCCCGCCACAGAAAAAGTAAGCCTGACTACCATCACTGTTCGGAGTGTTTGCTCCTTATAGCAGTATCCGATCCTCATCCCCACCAACGACATCAATGAGGAATTTTGGCTGGGATTACGCGTCGTCTCAATAAACGACGAGCTCATCAGCTTCACCCATTCCTCATCACCTATCGATGTTACAAAACCAGACAACAACTACAGCATCACCAATGTGAACTTCGATACAATCCTCCCCAAGTATCCAGGAGTTAGGACTTTTGCCCACAGAAGCCGAAACTTACGAGGATAAGGGTTAAAGAAAGGAAAAGGTTTTTAAAATAGTTTTTGTTTTAGCTGCCCATCATTTCGGATGACCCTGTTCTCCGACACTACCTGCACGTCCCCCGAAGACCGCCGCATCTGCCTACTGGAGACCGAACCACTCCAGTTGCTTATCCTTATCCACTTCCCAACATTAGTCGCACTTCCTTGCAAAGCGACACAAGGCCGACAATGGCAACCGAGGCAGGACCCTCTACCGCCAATCCCCTACCACCTCCTCTCCGCTCTTGGCCCATGGCTGGGACCTTCGAAGAGTTCCAAATCCAATACGCCACGTACGTACAACACGTGGCACAACATGGAGCGCATACCGCCATGCCTCCAACCATACCAAGCCTCCCTCCAAAAAAGAAAAAGTCAAAGGCATCCGAAGTAGAAGATGAGCTGAAGGTTGTTCGCCTTGGCAAATCCTATGTCGAGAAACCACCGCCATTCTTGGGGAAACCTGAGGACTATACAAAATGGAGAGCCAAATTCCAGTTATACCTTCTCGGATTTGATCGACCAGTTGAGGATGCCGAAGAAATCAAAATGTTTTTGGGATTCTGTACCAAGGGGCCCGCAGAGGAGTTCGCCACTCTTCTTATCAAGAAAGATCTCAATTATGAAGACTATACCACCTGAGTGTTCTTCCGAACATTCATTGACCCCTACTTCAAACCGGTTTATGAAGCAGCTCGCGCCGAAACTGAGCTACTCAACCTCAAACAGGGTTCGATGACGATTGAGGAGTTCCTCACAAAACAGCAAAACCTGATTGCTCGCACTGAGTGGTCAGAAATCACCAATGGTCGACAACTCATACAATTGCTTCACACCAATACCCACAACAACATCGTCAAACAAGTTGAGCGCTCTAGCATCAACATGACGACGACCTACCTCAACAGTTACTCCGAATGGACCAAGCAGCTCATAGCCGTCAGTCATTTACTCACAGAGATAGCTGAGAGAAAGCGAGGCACTGCCCACGAGGTACTCTGACCCAAAGTCAAATTTCCTGCCCGATTCGTCGAACCTCACACCGCGACCCCAGAGACCATAGGTGTCTTCGGAGGCCGAGGCGCTCCCATGGACATGTCCAAGGTGCGAGCAACTAGAACTTGCTTCTGGTGTGCCAAGGAAGGTAAGACATCCACATGGCCATGTGCCACCCACCCTCAAAAGAGCTCCGGCTCCAAGAATATCAAGGTTCGCAGACTCGACGTTGAATACTCCACCCTAGAGGAGTTGGAAACCACAGTTCAAGACGCGGATGAGATGGATTTTGTTGAAGAGGATGAGGAATGAGATCGCCTCACCCTCAAGGTACATCACCAGTCAGAATTTGTACTTGTAATGTTACGGTTAGGGGCGCCTGGGCAGATAAGCCTAAGGACGGCATGGCAGTACCAAAAACTGTGCTTAATTCCCCTCGTTCTACTAACAAATTCTCTCTCCTTGATGTAGAAGAGATCTCAGACTGCGAAAATAGCCCCAGTCCTAGTTTGCTGGCTACACAACAGCCAAATGTACCTTTGCCCCTTTTGGGCATTACAGCCTCTGTTCTGACCGGAGAACATGCAATCAAAAGGCATACAAAGACCGAGGTTGTGAGTAGAAAGGAATTGACTCCACCCCGAACGATCCTTACAAGGAAAGATCATGGATGGAAGTCCACAATCAAGCCTTGGTCCACGCAATGGATCAAGCAAATTGCCAATGATACCCCTGACGACCGGCTCATCTCTCATTTACGAGCCTTTGTCCATGACACCCACCTTTTGGAGGTCAACGCTGAGCTAATCACGGACCTTCGGAATGCCTCTCATGATGCCGCCAAGTTTATGCTTCTCGAACTCACTCAGAAGCCTCAATATCGAACCAAGAAGCCATCCCCCAATGCTTTCGAGATACCCATCGTACTCGGAACTGACTTCAGAAAGACAGTTGATGCAGTCGCATTAATCGACTCCGGATGCATGGCATCAGCTATCAATGTCAACTTCGTTAAGGAGCATGCACTCAAACAAAAACCCTTACCCTGGACTATACCGGTCTACAACGCCAACGGAACTGCCAACATGGAAGGTGCGATCACGCACTACGTCGATCTGAAAGTGGCTATCGGAGACCACCAATCCGCTATCCCCTTCTTGGTAACACGTCTATCTTCACAAGTGGTCTTTCTCGGATTCGACTGGTTATGCCAGTACAACCTGCGCATCGACTGGCAGACAAAGGAACTCAGCTTCGCATCGGAAACCACGCCCTTGTGGGAGTACAAAGACACCAAACCTGAAGACCGAGTCTTCCAAATCGAAAATAAATATATTGCCACGTTGGCAACCAACCTCGCGGCCACCGCCAATCAAGGGAAACAAGATATCCCTTTTGAACAAGTAGTCCCAGCCGAATACCACAAGTTTCGTGATGTATTCACCAAGGAATCATTTGACGAACTTCCACCTCATTGCCCTTGGGACCACGCGATCAAACTTAAACCTGGCGAGCACAAAGTCGACTGTAAAATGTATCCACTCTCATTAAAAGAACAAAAGGAACTTGATGCGTTCCTTGAAGAGAATTTATCCACTGGGCATATCTGCCCTTCCAAGTCTCTGTTTGCATCCCCCTTCTTCTTCGTCAAGAAGAAGGATGGCAAACTCCGGCCTGTTCAAGATTACCAGAAGCTTAACGAAGCGACGATCAAAAATCGCTATTCTCTCCCACTCATCGAGGAGATCGTTCAAAAGCTTCGTGGAGCCAAATTCTACTCAAAAATGGACATTTGCTGGGGCTATAATAATGTCTGCATAAAGGACGGAGATGAATGGAAGGCTGCCTTCCGAACCAATCAGGGACTCTTCGAACCCCTTGTCATGTTTTTCGGCTTGACCAACTCCCCAGCAACATTCCAAACAATGATGAATCACATCCTCCGCGACCTCATTGCCAAGGAAGTGGTCATCATGTACATGGACGACATCCTGGTTTTCACCAAGACTCTCGACGAACACCGTCATGTCGTCCGAGAAGTACTGTCTCGACTCCGCGAGCACAAATTATTGCTCAAGCATACCAAATGCAAGTTTGAGACCACTACCACCGAATACCTTGGACTCATCGTCTCCGACGGAACGATTGCCATCGATCCGACAAAAGTCGATGCCATCCGCACCTGGCCAACTCCCACTTCCCAAACTCAGGTCCGCTCCTTTCTGGGTTTTCTCAACTTCTTTCGTCAATTCATCAAAGACTTCGCGGCCATCACCAAACCACTCAATCGCCTTACCAGCGAGAAAAACCCCTTTGAGTGGGATACCGCCTGTCAACACTCCTTCGACACACTCCAGGATGCGCTTATAAACACACCCATCCTTTTCCTCGCCACAGACTTCGATCCCTTCTGGATTGAGACCGACAGTTCAGGCATAGGACTTGGAGCCATTCTGTCACAACATCAGAATGGGCTCTGGCATCTGATTGCATATCTGTCGCAGTCCCTTTCCAACGCGGAACGGAACTACCATGCTGCCGACTTGGAGTTCGCCGCCATCATCGAAGCTGTCACTACTTGGCGCCAATATTTATTAGATGCTCACGTCCCTTTTGAGATCCTTACGGATCATCAAAACCTCACATATTTCACTGTCCCGCAGGACCTTTCTCGCCGTCAAGCTCGCTGGAACCAGATTATGCAGGAGTTTCACTATACTCTTGTTCATCGTTCCGGTAAAACCAATCCTGCCGATCCTCTATCCCGGAGGTCAGACTTTGAAAAGGGGGTGAAGGATGACAATAAAGGTGTCACCATTTTTCCTTCTATTTTACAGCAGAATAAAATGTTGATGGCTGTGGAGAATGCACCGACATCCGACCAGGACTTTGTTTCTTTTTCTATAAATATTAACGCACTTCCTATTTCCAATACAGCCATTTACTCGAATGGTATAGACATGCGTATGCTAGCAGCAATGCATGTAGCTGAACAATCTCTTTCCTCTACTTCTATTATAACTCAAAAGATCATGGACTTACAGCATTTAAAGGACTCTAAAGTAGTATGAGCACTCGCTCAAAACGATACCCGTTTCTCTCTTCGTGATTCACTTATCTATTTCAAAGACTCTCTTTACATACCAAAGGACGCATCTCTCCAAAACAAAATACTAACTAACATTCACAGCCATCCTACGGCCGGACACCCTGGGATACGGGCTACCATTCGGAAGGTCCAAGAATGATACTACTGGCTGATGTCAGCCAAGGACGTCAAAAGATTCATCAAAGGATGCGAGGCATGTCAAAAGAACAAAGCCATCACAACGCCTCGACATACCCCCTTACACCCAAACGAGATCCCACGTCAGCCCTGGGAACATATCTCATTGGATCTTATCTCCCCACTTCCGGAGTCACACGGAAGTAATGCCATTCTTGTCATTGTCGATCGATTCTCCAAAATGATCCGACTCTTCGGCATTCGGGATACGATCAATAGCAAAGGAATCGCGACCATACTCCGCGATGAAATCTTTAAACTCCACAGTCTCCCAACCAAGGTCATCTCAGATCGGGGACCCCAGTTCATATCCACATTCATGACCGAACTTCAGAAACTCCTTGGCATTACGCCAAACCCATCCACCGCTTTCCATCCTCAGATGGACAGTCAAACTGAGCGCTATAACGCATGGGTAGAACAGTACCTCTGCATCTACATTAACCACCGTCAGAGCGACTGGAAAGAATGGCTCCCTATGGCTGAGTTTGCACACAACAGCAATCCTTGTTCAACCACACATCAAACTCTGTTCATGCTCAATTACGGACATGAACCCCAAGTCAATGAGGATTGCTGAACGTCCATCCAAAGTGAGTCAGCCATGGACTTCGCCAAACAGATGATGACGTTACACGCACAAGCTGCTGAAGCCCTCAGACTTGCCAACGAGGACATGAAGAAGTTCTATGACTACTCCATATGCCCCGCGGAGGATTACAAACCTGGAGATCTCATCTGGCTCGAGGCGACTCACATCCGGACCAATTGACCTATGAAGAAGTTGGACCAGAAACGTTACGGTCCTTTCAAGATTCTTACTAAGGTCAGCGTCGCTTCCTACAAGCTAAATCTCCCCCACAAGTGGAAGGCCATTCACCTGGTCTTTCACGAATCCCTCCTCCATCCTTATACCCCGCCAATGTCCGGACCAATTCCCACTCCCCCACCACTGGACCTCATCAATGACATTCCCGAGCAGGAGATAGAGATGATTGTTGATGCACGCCAACGAGGCAAGCGATTCAAGTACCTCATCCATTGGAAAGGCTTTCCGGTCGAAGAAGATGAATGGATCCCCAATACTGAGCTCGCTCATGCTCAGACTGCGGTAACTAGGTTCCATCGTCTCCATCCGACAGCCGCACGCCCCGCCACTCGACTTCGTCTCCACCATATCACTGTTTCTACGTCAACAGGACTCATTACACTCCCCAACGAACCTCCTTGCACATGCCCCCCATGCTCCTCGTCACCCACATTCTCTGATCCCAGGTTTCTCGAATATCGCAAACAATTCAAATGGTTTGACAATTCTATGTTTGAATTACCTGAGGATCCGCCACCTCCCGTTCCTACCCCAGCGCCCCACTCTATGGATGTTCCTCATTCCCAGATCCACTGGTCCTTTTGTAAGGATCCCTACTGTCGTTACCATAATGACTCATGAGGACATGAGACCTTGAAAAGGGGGTAATGTCATAACTCTTTTTTGCTTACTCATACTTACACTCTCACATGACTTCCTGACTCATCCATATCACGTGCAGATATGGTTCCATGATGTTCCACATCATTCCACGAACTATTACCATAGTAAGGCATTCGACCTGCCCTATACCTTATGCACGGACCATTGTGCTCATATATATAAAGGGCATGCTCATCATAGGAGCTCCTTACTTTCGGTTTATTCATTGTCTTTGCGAGTAACCTTAGGGCAACCTAGGACCTTTCATTGAGTCCTGATATCCCGAGCGTCCTAAAACAGACAACACGAACAAAAGTCCGCTTCTGAATTCAATCTGCTTGAACTGCAGTCCTCATTAAGTATAAGAATCACACTGGGGGAAGTAAATAGAATGATATCAAATGGTTCAGATAATAATTTGTTTTCATTGGTCTTGACACTTAAAGCTTAATCGGCAACACATCATTTTCAGTGCTGCAATGAACTCTAGATCATCGCAAGGCAGAAGTAGTTAATCACAAGCGAACCAATTATTATTCAGAGCATGTTATTTTTAACTAATTCGGAGGTATCGTGCTATAGGATAATATTCTTGACTGATTATCATTGACTAAGATTTATTTATCATTCCACACCTATGATCCTGAGAGTGGTTATGGCGTGATATCTGCACATTTAATCCACCGCGGTTTTCGGGGCCCATCACATTATGTAAGGATGCCCGCATTTGTTTCATGTCCCACCACATTTTTCTCGACCACCTCAAATTTTTTTAATGCCCATATCGCATTTTTTCAGAGCCACCTCATTTTTTTTTTGCAGCCAACTTTTTTTTCAAGGTCATTGCTACTGTTGCCGCAGCCAGCCAACGGCTTGGCTAGCCAGTGAAAGTCGCTGCTCGTGACTTTAAGCTAGCTAGCCACGACGACGGATGTTGCAGCCACGAACACAGGCAACGCAGCCATGACCGCAACATCGCAGCCCCAATCACGGACAATGCAGCCGCGACGTCAACATTGCAGTCAAGGTCATGGACGCCATAGCCATGCAACGTGGCAAGCAAGTGGCAATGCAATGGCACATCGCGTGCCCAGCACTACATGGTAATGACCCTGCACTAACACAGCGATGACGACGACACGAACGCGGGCAACACAAGGGCGCGCTCAGCACCACACAGAGTCGACATGACGACGGCGACGACGTGGGTGCGGGCAACGCAAGTGTGTCCCCAGCACCACACGGCAACAGCAGCGACAATGACGATGACACGGGGGTGGCAATGCAAAGGCGCCCCCAACACCATACTGCGACGACATGGCGGGCGTGGGCAATGCAAGTGCCCCCCCACTCCACACAATGACGACAACGAAGCGGACCCGCAAGCTATGCAAGGGCACCTGGCGACAGCACGGTGATGACAATGCGAGCGCGGGCAATGCAAAGGCGCACCCGGCACCACACAGCGACGATGACGGCAAGGGTGTGGGCAACCACAGTGGCAACGACAACAACAATGCGGGTACAGACAACACAAGGCATGCCCCCAGCACCACAGCAAAGACAATGGCGAGGGTGCGGGCAATGCAAGTGCACCCTCGTCACTACATGGCGACAATGTCGATGATGACAACGATGGTGAGGGCACAGGCAACGCAAGGGTGTTCCCAGCACCACACAGTGATGACGAAGACAAGGACAAGGTTGCGGGCAATGCAAGCACATCCTCAGCAACAATGCAGTCATGACGAGGATGAGCCAAGCCGCGACCACAATGACAGATCTGTGACCAGCACAATAATGCCAATGTTATTGCCTTTTGTATCCCTTTTCGATCTGTAGTACATATTTTCGTTTAAAATTTATACTACCCTAATTGGTACTAAAGCCTTGGCCTGAGCCAGGCCTTTGAAAGCCCTGAAGTCAGGCTTTTAGGGCTCATGGCTCGGGCCTGGAATAAGTAGAATCAAAGTGTACCCAGGCCGAGCCAAGCCGGGCCGGAACAACACTACTCAAAAAAAAAAGTGATGACCATAAAAATAATTTGAGGTGGCCGCGAAAAATACAGTGGCCATTAAAAAAAAAAGTTGAGGTGTGATGGCCATAAAAAAAAATGCGGGCATCCTTACATAACGCGATGGGCCCCGAAAACCGCGGTGGATTAAATGTGCAGATATCACGCCATACACACGGTCGTTTTCCGGCATTTGAAGTTTCGTTCTCCAAAGCATCACCGAATTCTTTGTACAATTGCATTAGGCTAAAATATTTAGTATTCAAATCTTCTGATGTGTCTGCTTGCTACCTTTTAACAATGTTACATTTTACTGTAAGAATTCACCAAGAATTTGAAGTTTCCCATGCCGACTGTAGTAACCAATCTACCTGCGGCGATCGAACGCTATTATCGGTATAAAGTATGAGATCCTCCTCTGTCAAACGCCCCCATTTTCGTACAAGTCATACGACCCAAACGACCGCGCAGACACCCGCATTTCAAACAACAAATCAAGTCTGTCCCGGGCCAACAGTGAGATCTCCAAAGTAAAAAATACGAAAAAAAACGCACTCGTCCACGGTCCGTCCCTTCGTTTCGGGAATGAAAAAGTAGGCCCAGATCGTACCCGCAAACGCGAGACCGCCAAAGATGAACCCGACGTAGCCGCCCAGATTGGCTTCGTTGGGGGTAACGCTTGTCAAGATGAAGTTGAGTAACGGCCAGGGCGACGGGCGCGTGACTCACAGGTAGGGAATGATGATGTTGGCGAGCATGCCACACAGCGAGTTGGTCCAGATACCAATGCCGACCGTCTTGGATCTGAGCTTGGCAGACGATACCTCGGCGAAGATGACGTAGCCTAGCGGTCCTCTGTTCCCTCTAGTCAACGACCAACAATAGAGACACACGCGTGTTCGAACTCACATGCTGGCTTGGTATACAAAGTTGTAGATGATCGTCTACCAACGTGTCAGTTCACCGAGGTAGGCACTGAAGAACAAGAGTGACGCACAAACGCAGATACCGCCCACTTGGCAGACTGCTGCTCCCTCCCGATCCAGATGAATGCAATCAAGAGCAAGATGACTGTTGAGGCGACCATGCCCCAATTAAAGAGGAAACGACGGCCGAAACGGTTGACCGTGTAAAACGTCAACAGATTGCCCACGACCTAACCAAACAATCATGAACAGAGTCCCGGAACACGTTGCAGACGTACCCCGATGGCAGTCACTCCCACACCGAGATCGAAAGCCTTGCTATTGGCAAACCCAGCGAGCTCGAAAAAGTATGTGCTGTATCCCAAAACGAAAACCACGCCTGAAAACGTCGTTTGGTCACTACAGCAGGCGCACCTTTTTGTCGTGCCTTACCTGCACATTGTTGAAGCACGAAAACCATCATGGCAACAATCGTACGCCTCATGTTTTCACCTGGGACATCACTCAGGGGTCAGATAAGCGCCCAATGCCCATGATGGAATTGCTTACCCCTGAAGCAATCCAAGTACGTCGCCGTCGCAGCATACGAATCCTCCAGTTGGATCGTCTCCTGAATTTGCTGTAGCTGGCGTTTCGCATCCACCATCGGTCCACCGAGATGAATCAAGACTTTCTCGGCGTCCTCGTGTCGTCCTTTTCGTACGAGCCACCAAGGTGATTCAGGCGCAAACGGAAGGCCGACCAAGAGAATGACGGGGAATATCCATTGGAGAGCGCTGAAAGGACGACGAACTGAGCCTAGGATGATGTAGACATAATGTCTCTCACAAGGGGAGCCTATAAGCGTATGGCGTTGTCCAGTTTCCGGTGCCTCTGATGACACCGTTGGACATGCTATTGACAATAACACCAAGTCAAAAGACAAGCAATGCTATAGAAGAACGAGACGCATACAATTGACCAACTGAGACGTCTTCAGCGGGGCAGCAAAACGTGAGATGCATAAATTAGACTCACGAACGATCCAAAGGTTGACAGCAGCCGTGGTGATACCGCGCAAAGCGAGCGGCGACACTTCGGCGCAGTAACTGCCAGCGCAAGAAACGTACATCCCTACACTCGAGCATGAGCGATCCGCAAACACATCTTCAGGAACGACGAACCGAGCGAAACCCCGTTGATGAGCTTCCCCACGAGAAGCATTCCGTTCGCATGTGTGGGAGTGAGGAATTGGAGCAAGACGCCGACGATGGATACAAAGCACGCGATGGCGATAGCCCCACGCCGGCTGACAATGACCGGGTGTCGTCAGCGGAGGTAAAGGTATAGAGAAAACGACATGCCCGAGTCGATCAGAGATCCAACCCAACGAGAGACCGCCAAACATCCCTCCAATCGAACTGACGCTGTTGAATGCGCTCTGCCATTTCGCGGACAGGAGAGGGGCGCCCTCGAAGACGTATCCAAAGTCCAAGCGGAACTGAGGGATGCTGAGCAGCCCTCCGCCAATCTGGTCATCGCAAACGGGGTCAATCCAACCTAATCTCGCACAGCGAAAGCGATGCCAGACGCACCTGAGAGTCGTAGCCCCACAAGAGCGCACCAATACACATGAATACGCACCAAAAGAGGGCGCGCCAGTGGGTGACCATGGCCTGGAGCGGCGTCAAGGCATGTTCGTTCGCAGCGGCTTGAGCGAGGAAGGCGAGGTTTCCGTTTCCGTGGGGGCCCTCGTCGATGCTGGGGACCTTGGCGTCGATTTTCTCTGACGGACTTTGGGGTATCGATGCCATGTCCGAAAGCTAGCACTGGTAGACGCCGAAAGGCAGGAGGAGAAGAGAGCCAGTATGCTGGGGTCTATATAGCCTCCAGAAGCGAGACAGGGACGCCGCTGGTTTAGGGCGACTCAAATCCATTCCGAGGACTCTGCAGGTGATCAAGATGATTCATACCGAGAATAGAACGGGAAGGAAGGCGGGGAAGCATTCCATTTGTGATTGGTAGTCATCCCGACCGCCATCAGCGCCTCAGCGGCGACCTACCTTGATTGAAGAGTTGGTCAACGAAGTAGCACTTTCTGTACTTCGTCCCGCCTTGGCATTGCCAGGTCTTGGCGGTAATTGCCCAGAGTCTGAAGTACCTCAAGTCGGTGTGAATTCAAGTCCGGCTTCATCATGCCAGAGAACGAGTCCACATGATCACGGACCATATGGAATCCCAACGAAATGCACTGCCATCACGGAACGCTGAGGACCGTCGGACTAACAGAGGCAAACGTTATGGAGGTTCCACACAGCATCGATTAAACAAAACCCTAATAAACATTACGAAAAGAAGGGGGAAAATGTCCATGGTAAGCGTCCAGGCGCCAGCTAATCCCAACTCCAAGTCCAGTCCGTTCAAATACTCGACATCAACAGTAACGTTCCCGCAAACAACAAAAGCACTGACGTCAGCGACGTCATCAAGCTATCGCGCATCTCGGCGCTCCCCGATGACGGAGGATCGCCTGGCGTACTTGGCGTGGTTACGCCTGTAGCTTGGGGAGCAGCAGTAGTGGTCGTGTACGTACGGATGTAGTTGATGTCAAAGTAGGCGTTATCGTATTGCGGACTTCCCGGCCCGACAACGGTGTCGTTATACTGATGAAGCAAGGATCAGCACCGCACGTCCACGTCTGCTCGACGACAGCGCACTCACACATATTCCCGTGGGTCCCGCCTTGGCACATTCCGAATCGTATATCGATGGCACGCCTGCCCTAGGAACAATCAGCACGCCTGCCTGGTCGCGACTACAAGCATCTCACCAGTCACCACAAAGCGTGATATCCAACACGAGGTTCTGCGGGGTAAAGAACTGCGAAATATTGCACTGCGAACTGTTCGGAAAGGCGCCATGCGGCGTTCCCCACGAGGAAATGTCCATCGAAGACGTGGTATTAGCCTGAGATATAGAAGAGGGTATATCGGGTCGCTAATTTTCTTCGTCAACGAGCTACATTGCTGATTCAAAAAGAAAGAACCTACACTCCAGAACCACATACTGACGTGGCCTTGATGTCAATACCAATCCAAAACGTCGATCCGACGTGACACGCACAAAATTCCCGTAACATCGAACTGTGTGGCAAAGACACCACCACCCGCCGCACCGAAACCGGCCTGGTAACTGTTTGGCGACGTTTCTTCCACAGTACACCCCGAACCCTGAGAACAATCGGTTGCCCCTGTTGTTCCCAGCTGATCCAAGCTGCTGTTGTGATAGCACCCCTGAGTGGTGTGAATTGCCATCTGGTTGTTGGTATATAAGTTTATAGCTTCTATAATGTCAATTTCCCCGTCGTTGGGCCACTTGGGTCCTAATGGAGACGTCACCCTGAAGTTCCGTAAAGCAGGCTAATCCGCCACACACCGAAACTCCAAAACGCGGGCCAGACCTAGGCAAAGCATATACTTATGGTTCGGAAATGAAGCACAGCATCATGGACTTACAGAGCATCCCCACGGTATATAGTTGAGGTCAATTATCCACAAACTGCCCAGGTCGTATTTCTCTTGCGTCGTAATCCGGACCTAGCAGGGCAGAGTCGAACCCTCTTTCCAAGAGAGGGAATGAGTTGTGCATACCGAGTTCCGAGGTTGGCCAGGCTGTACATTCGTGAAGTTATCTACTCTGACAATGACGTGATCCTCGCTGTTCACGTAGGCCAAACTTTGATTGAATGCGACATCCTGGCTGACCCAAGTGACATTGCCTTGGAACATGAGGCAAAAAAAGAGAGAAAAAGCCAACCACGCACCCCATGTCAAATTATCGATATTACCATAGAAATTCCAGCCATTAAAGAACGTCGAGCCCGAATAATCGTGAAGGATGCTGTAGGCGACAGCTTGCGAGGATGCGAAAAGCGCGCCCAGCAGTGGCCACTGTTTCATGGTTCAGCAAGGGATACGAAATGCGACCGAAAACGGGAAGGCGAAGGAAATGAATCTTCGTTGACAAAACATTTTAAGAATGCTCAGGAAAGGTGGCAGTACATGCCGGTAACTTTTGGCCGGCCCAAGTCGGTGGCTAACGCGAGGACGATCGAGACATGTGTTGCGAATGGTGTGTGATTGTGGGCGTGGCGATATACCAGGCAGTCATTGAACACGAGGCATTCCAAGCGGTACCGAATGCAGGGCGACGAGCTGTCCAGAGGGTTCCATGAGGCTTCGGGATGTTCACTGGCAGAAGGATATGGTCATGTGGGACGGACGTACTGGAAGACAATTAATACACTGATGCGTGGATAAGACGGTTCTATGCCCATATCGCGCTAGACTGGGACAGAAATGGTAAGGCCTGGATCACACATCACTGTCAGCGGGAAACCTTGCGGACACAGTATGGCCTCGTACCGTCGCGTCGTCGCAGAGTGTGGGTCACCTGAGCCAAAGCGGTGTTCAAAGCGTGGGTTCATCGTCCCATAGGCGGGAGGTTCATATGGTCCTAAGTGCCTAGCACTGCCCACTTTGCAAGCCAGCAGCGTGTCATATTCCTGTCCAAGTGTAGTGAGTACTATGAGTGTTGATGTGAAGGCTAGTTGTGTATTACTAAGCTCTGACGGACTACAAAACTTTTCTTATTCTTGATTGACGACAATGGCCGCTCCAAAAACCTCGTGGGCAGACGATGTAGACGAACTCGCCGAACCAGCCAACGATTACGTCGACGAGAACGGGATACGCGTCACAACCGAGTACGCCATCAACGACGAGGGCAAAAAAGTCAAGGTAAGCCTGACCCAACGCATCCGATGGCAAGCTAACCGATCGTACTCAGATCACCCGCAGGATCAAGCGAACACTTCAAAAATCGGTCGTCGAACACACCGTCGCCGAACGCAAAAAATGGCCGAAATTCGGCAAGGAGAGGGGGAACAAGGAGGGTCCTGATCGTGCTACGACCACCGTTGGCGAAAGTGTCATGCTCAAATTGACCGCTGGGAACAAGGTGCGTCATCCGATCGCCTCTGTCCGCCATCCTTGTCTGATTTCCATGTAGTCCACGGAAAGCGAGCCCACCGCGGAACAAAGTATCAAGACCGAACTTGCGAAAGCGGGCGCTGGCAAGGTCGTCTGTCGGTTGTGCAAAGGAGACCACTTCACCGCCAAGTGTCCTTATAAGGACTCTCTGGCGGGTCTCGAGACGGCAGATTTACCACCGGTAGACGAATCTGGCGCAGATGCTCCTCCCGCCCCATCGACAGGTGGCAAGTATGTCCCACCCTCAATGCGTGCCGGTGCCCGCGGTCCCGGCGAGTCGATGAATCGTCCGGGTGGAGCTGGTTCACGGGAAGACCTCCCCACGCTCCGCGTCACGAATATCTCCGAGGAGACGCAAGAGAGCGATTTACGCGAACTCTTTGGTGCGTTTGGCCGTGTCGCAAGAGTCTATGTGGGTCGGGATAGGGAAACTGGTATCGGGAAAGGCTTTGCGTTTGTAAGCTTTGAGGAAAGGGCGGTTGCACAGCGTGCGATGGAGAAGCTCAATGGAAAAGGTTACGATAACTTGATCTTGAGCGTGCAATGGTCTCGTAAGTCGGTGATAAGCCTTGTCTTGTTTCTGTGCTCACGATTGAATTGCAGAACCACGACCAGAAGGGCGATGACGGTGCTTCTTGTTGGCGTGCTATACATGTACTAGATCTGTACTGTTGCCAGGCGACCGAGTCGTGTATCCTGACTCCTGATGAGCAAGTAGTAGTCTTTCCAAGGTCATGAGACCGCCAGTTGGAACCGAACTTCAGCTTCAACGTTTCAATGGACACAGATATGCAGCAACACGACAGAGTCGAAACTCTGCCAGTCGCCTACGTCGTGTCAGACGAACTAGTCAGGGTAAGCTCGTTCTCGTAGCGGCGTCCAACCCAAGTACTCAACACTTGTCATCCTAGGTGTCTTCCCTGCTCCCTTCAAACAAAAATCGCTCGTTTTTGGTTCACTCCTTGGTCAGTGCATTCAGAATACAGTCGCTGGCTTCGTCGGACGGCCAAAAGCGTATCCGATTTCTTCGTCCCCGGAGAGCAACCACGAAAGAACTCCTGTCTTATCATACGCGCGACTACCTCGATTATGCCTTGGATGCCTCCAACGACTACCAAGACCCCACTCAGACTACCCAGTTCGGGCTCGAAGACGTGCGCGTTCTGTTCTGTGGCCCATGGTCGACTCACGTATGTAGCCTAGGACTGCCCGCCGTTCCAAGGAATGCACGACTACATACCGCTCGTTGCAGGAGCGACGTTGACGGCCGTCGATGCCATCAAAGATAACCTCTGCGACGTGGCCGTGTGTTGGGACGGAGGCAGGTCAGCTTTGTCTCACTGCTTCCCCATCTGGTAGAGTTAATCTTATGGCAATGGTTCCAGACATCATGCCCAAAAGTCCCATGCCTCTGGGTTTTGCTACGTAGCTGACTGTGTCCTTGCTATCCTCGCTCTGAGACGCATACCGCTCAGCCCATCTCTAGCAACGCCCCCACGGCGATCTCGCGTGATGTACCTCGACTTGGATCTCCATTTCTCAGATGCCGTCTCACACGCGTTCCACAACCCCAGTTCGACTGGGACATCCCAGGTCCTGGTCAGGAATAAATTTCATAATTGTCCTTTGGATGCTCAAGGACACCACCCTCCCTTTACAGACGCTCTCAATCCACCACGCCGCACCCGGCTTTTTCCCCGCTTCTCCTCTCTCCGCGCTCCCCAATCCAGACGACCCCTCCTTTGATCCATTCACGCTCGCCCTCCCGCTCCAGCGAGGCGCTTCCTGCAAGACGTTTGCGCGCGTGTGGCCTGCGGTCGAAAGCACCAAGGACGCCTTCCAGCCCGACTTTGTCATCGTCCAGTGTGGCGTGGACGGTCTCGCCGGCGATTCGATGGCGACATGGAACTGGTCGATCGGCGACGATGGGTCACTCGGATGGTGCATCGAACAGATCGTGCACCGTTGGTCGGGCAAGAAGCTTCTTCTCGGAGGCGGTACGTGTCGCGTGTCTGGCAATGACGAGAGTTGACCAGTTAGGAGGGTACAATTCGCCCAACGCTGCGCGTGCGTGGACTTTTTTGACGTCGGTCGCGGTAGGTGGCGTCGTGTTACGGTCGTCTCGCTCATGCTGTCTTGTTTGGGTCGTAGGCTGGGAGACCGTTGTCTTTGGATACGCCGATTCCGGATCACCGTGCGTTCCCGTTGTATCAACCGTCGTTTGTGCTCGACGTTCCCGCTGGTAATATGCAAGACCAAAACTCGGACGAATACGTGCAGCGCATCCAAGACGTCTTTGAAAAGACTCAAGCGATGTTGCGACGACGGTTGTCTACAGAAAATGCGTCTTGATAGCTTTTTGTCGATTAGTGTCCATTCCTGAAATAAACGAAAATCCGAAAATACAATCGAAAAAATAGAAGGGGTGGTTTGAAGGAAAGTTACGCTTGTACTGATCGCGCTCCGCCATTTGCGTAACTCAACTCTTATCACTTCTGTATGCAGCCTGAATGTAGCCTGAACAAGTTCGCCGTTATTCTGTACCAGCTGAGTCCTGGTGGAGCATCTATGCGTGTCGTGCTGCGTGTCTACTCTTTTACTCGAGGTTCGGTAACTAGAGTTCGTATGTACACGAGCGACTTGTTCAGTGTGTGGGCGAAAACTGGCAAGTATTCCGGCCCGAAATTGCGCTCAATCTGTCCATTGTCGAGTGAAAGCAGCTGTATGGGTGGGCTGAGCCATTGATCAGTGTTGCTCATCAAGTGCCCTCGGGCATGGCGAAGGGTAGAATTCTAGTATCCGGATGGTGACGACAAAATTGTCGGTGGGTTCCGGAAGGATCCTGGTAGCTTGGCAGGCCCTCACACCTCTTTTATGTCACTGATGCGGCTCCTGCCGATAAGGATCCCCCGCCTTCCCTGCACATTGCGGAAAACTCTTGCGGAGGATCGCGCCTGTTTTGTAAATGAGTGGTGGTCCACCTAAACAGTCTTGGAAGGACGACGGCTGGGACAGCGGCAGTCCCCTGACGAGATCTTATCTTTCGCCTGGTCGAAATTGCGCGCCCTATCCTGTCTCCCTGTGCGTACTGCCCTGGGACCAGGCTTAGCACGGACCGGAAAGGGTCGGCTGCCAGATGCGGTAAACAGACTCGATGGCCTGAGGATCTCTCCTTCGCACACTGACTCTCCTTCAGGAAACTCGTCGCGTTTCCTGAACTTCCAACAGTGTCGCTTGAGCCCCGACACGAGTGGAGCTAACATTCGTCCGAACTTGAAAGGCCCTGAGACGGAGTGGTGCGAAGTTATAGACGGAAGCTGCGGCACCGCAGCGACTGCGGTCAGTGAAATGGTCGATTCGTTTTTCTCGCATAGAGGATAACACGAGTTGGCATTAACGGACTATTAACAGCGTGAGATGTGCCCAGTCTGAGGAGAGGAGAACGAGCTAGAAAAAGAGAAGAGGATCATCGAGCACACTCCTAAAGGGCACGCTGGGGAGATCGAAAGAGCTGATTACAGTTTCACCCGATCTCGGAGGCCTTCATCAGCATCACGGTGAAAAATGACTTACATCTAAGTTTGAAATAAATATATACTCAAAATCTATATCTACTATATGACACTTCTGATTCTGAAGTTCTGAAAGAGGCTAACGACGACGATCTTGGCTATAAATCAAACTCGGCAGCGATATGCCCGTCGGGCCACTAATGTCGGATACTACGTGTCCAAATCTGCGTCCGGCGCGTATCGCCAGTACATACGGAATATGTCGGAATTATGTTCGGGAAAACGCGGGTGAAATTCTTTACAGTTCAAGTTAAGGTTTAAACCACAGTTTGAATGTTCCCACGATTATCTGCCGATCGTTTATCCGGAAATTTTTCAATCTATCCACTGATATTGATCATCTTGATGAAGTTTCAAGGGATCAAGCGCTCCGCTCGTGACGCGGTGGTCATGAGAACTTAATAACGACAAAGATGCCTAATGATCAATATGTTACCTCTCTCGCTCTGGCATACTAACCACTGGCAGGCTCATCACGCGTCAAGGCTATTCAAGTCACTTCCGTACGTGTGAGTATACACCAAGTTGTTGCTAGCAAACTTTCGAGAAGTCACCCGTCATGACCCGATGGCACAATAACATTGATTTACTTGATAAGTCATGAGGTTTTCCACTATAAATATGTTGAGATTAATATACAGTGCATAGCCGTTTTGCTGCCAAGTACTAAACTGTGTGCTCCGAAATTTTTTCTTCAGTTCAAATTGCTTCCATGGCCCACTACCTTTCTATGATTGCGAACGGGCGAACCAACGACTCGAGTAAAAAAAGGACATTTCAAGATGTAGCAAGGCGAGTGTCTTTCTGTCGTAGAAAATGTGTCATTGATCACGATAGTAGGCACTTCACGCCTGCTTGGTTTGCAGTCACAATGGGTGAGTGTGTTGGCACTATAAGTGGTCGCAAAATATGTCCTCACGATTTTTCCTGGTGATACAGGGACTGGGTCGATCTCCATGCTCTTCGATAGCTTCCCATACTGCACCGACTCGCAAATCATGAAATTGTTCTCTCTCATCTTCTTTTTCCTCAACCTTGCGTTATTTGTGCTATTCACGATGCTCAGCATGGCAAGATACATCATGTTCCCAAGCATCTGGAGCCGCATGATACGACACCCGGTTCAGAGTTTGTATCTAGGGACCTTTCCGATGGGTGCCACTACACTCTTCAATGTCTCAATCACGTTGATTTACGAGAAGTATCATTTTGGCGGCCGACCTTTTGTTTACGTAGTTTGGGCACTTTGGTGGCTAGATGTCGCGGTGTCCATATTGTGCTGCTGGGGAATGGTACACATGATGTTAGTCATTTCATCTTGCAGACCATGGTTATGAGCTCACAACTATCAAGGATTACGTATCAAGAACACCTTCTCGAGTCCATGACCCTCGCCTGGTTGCTTCCCATCTTGACGTTGGCTACTGGAGCGTCCGCAGGGAGTGTCATTTCACAAGCACTTGTGACGTATACGCCGAAAGGTGCGCTGGTCACGTTTACCTTTTCGGCGTGTATGGTTGTTGTGGGATTGGCACTCACGATGATGCTCCTCACTGTATACCTCCTTCGCACGATCCTATATGGTTATTTAGAGGGGGCTGCACTTATGTCGGTCTTCTTTCCATTATCACCCTCTGGGCAGGGCGGTTTGGCTATCCTTCTCATCGGCTCAGGGTTCAAATCTTTATTGCCCCTGACGAACGAAAAAGCGGACGAGTTGCTAGGGATATCCAGCACAGGGGAAATCATCAATGTATTATGCGTCGTGTTTGTCTTTGCGCTGTGGTGCTTTGGGACCACGTGGATGATTTTGGCATTTCTCGGATTGTGGCATTCCGTACGAAAGGCCCGGGTAGTACCGTTCAGGCTGACGTATTGGTCCATGATTTTCCCAAACGTATGTCGGCATAACATCCAGTCTTTCGTGGGACTAATAATAGCGATGCAGGGAGTATACGCAAATTGCACGCTCGCACTCGCTACGACATTTTCGTCTCCTTTTTTTCGGGTGTGGGGGTCCATTCACGCTGTCGCGACGTTGCTGTTATGGGTTTACGTTGCGGTACAGACGCTACGGTTGTGTCCTAGCGGCCGAATCTTCGATGCCCTACCTATGGAAGAGGGGATTGGACTTAAAGGTGCGGCATTGGACGGAGGCGGGCCAGATATCCATCAAGAGGATCAAACAGGCTGATTGATAATGGAGGTTGGACTAACATAAACATAATTTAAAAGTGGGTAGAACGAGGCTTGGGTGGATATTATGATATCACATTTAGATCAAGTACTTACTCGACAGAAACTGGACCCAATAGACAACCAATCTGACGGTTCTGCCGGAGATAATCCATTGTCAGCGTCTCATTTATCCGCGCGCAAAACAGCCCTGCCGCCCTCGGTTAGGTGTGTCACTATATTTGTTCGTTGAACTCGACAAGGAAAAAAGTTTTCCAACGTCGGATATTCGGAAATGGGAGAGTTGTGTCCAAATCCGGCAAACAACCCAGCTGGCAACAATCGTTCCTGATCTCTCCTGTCGGCGCCGACGCGAACAGGCGTGCCGTTAAAGTTTGTGGCCTGGGGTTACTCGGTTATGACGTCGTCAATCCAGCGATCGCAGCTTCGTAGGTTGAGAAGTCACGTGAGACCGAAATGCCTTCGGTCATTTGCAGGTGGTGATGCACCCCTTAGCTGAAGCTGCCCGAGCCCTCATCGTTGCACTAATCTGCCGCCCTTGCGTTGGGCTCGAATCTTGGTAATAGGTTCGCCAATATCGAGACTACCCTGCGTATCCCAGAAGTTCCGAAACCTTTGCTTGACGATCTGGCCGAAAATGTCCAAGTGTCGGTCGTCGATACCAATTTTATGTATGAGACTTCACCGTTCGGGTTGCTTGGCTAGATCGAGTCGGATCTGTTTGCCAAAGAACTGCTTCGCTCAGCCAAGGCAATTGAAACTCATTGGTAGGGTACCGAGCGCCCGATACGGCACGTGCGGTTGATCTCGACATCCCAACATATAACGATCAGCTGGTGGATACTCACAGGCCCAGAGCGGTCTAGACAACCTTATCGGTGAGCTCGTAATTCCTCATGTCACCTGTGAACGCGAATTCGTGCTTCATCCCTTGAGTAAGTCACATTACAGCCTCCACCTCATGGCTCACCCGAGTTGTAATACTGATACTTTCAAGTCGTACAATTGGGACCCTCTGTTCTTCCCACCAAATGTTTGGTTCCGATGATCACACCATCTGCTGATATCCCATACTATGTGAGTCGCTTGGTGATTCGATGCAAATATGCTCAACGAAAATGAAACGCTAGTCCTCACACTCTTTGTTGAGCTATCTGATTTATTGTTTTCTGGTGGATACTCGAAATGAATGGCTACACTCAGCAAGTAAGTGATAGCCATGCAAGACGACGGTGTTCCACGCAACGTCTTCAGACGCATACCTGGCTAGAATATTTGTACGCGTAGTACCAGATAACTCGAAACTTGAAAATCTGTTGACTGCCGAAGGGGAAAGTTCCGAAGTCCGATCGGGAATGTTGATCCGAATCGCGTGACCGAATTTTCCGCTTGAAGAAGTTGAGCGATATACAGCTCTCCACAGGATTGGCCATCTCTCCGTCAAATAATGTGCTACTACTAGCACACCTCTTCTTTCCGCAACACCACCGTTTTCATGCCAGACGATACTGTCCCCGTCTCTCCCGCCGTACGGGCAGTCAAGGATGTCACTTTTGGCAGTGTGCGTTTGCACGTTTTTTCAAGGGTTTAACTACCTCATAATAAGTACACAGATCGCAGGCATGGCCTCCAAGGTATTCGAGCATCCTTTCGATCTAACCAAAGTTAGGCTCCAGTCTCAAGTGCTGGACACAACAGCGAGGTTCAACGGACCCATAGACTGTCTGGTACGAACTTTTCAAAACGAGGGCGTAAGAGGGCTCTATCGTGTACGTCCCACACGTTTCATGCGTATTGTAGCCATGTGACTAATGGGTATGTCTAAAGGGGTTGCCTGCACCCGTCGTGGGTGCTATGGTCGAAAATGCCTGTCTTTTCGTGTCGTATAGTCAGATACAGCGTGCCATACGATGGGTGTCTGGTCACCCACATTCTCAAGATCTCTCAGTTCCTCAGCTTGCCATTGCCGGTGCCGGCGCTGGTGCAGTCACAAGCTTTGCCCTGTACGTTTCATCAACCCTCTTTATCATGTTCGTGTTTTGATCGTTTGTATTGTTTTAGAACCCCCGTAGAGCTCATAAAATGTAAAATGCAGGTCCAAATGCTCGCCGTGGACGTTCCTGGGGTGTCTGTCTCGTCTGTCCAGCCATCCCCTTCTGGTGCAGGGACCACCATCCTGGGGTCGGCGCCCATCAAACCACAAGCCCTTCCCGGCCCCATCAGCATTATCATGTCTGTCACCCGCAACGATGGTCTCCGCGGTCTCTGGCTCGGCCAAACGGGCACGCTCATCCGAGAAACAGGCGGTGGCTCCGCCTGGTTTGCGTGCAAAGAGTTTGTCGGGGCCCAACTCCTGCAACGACGGGCGATACTCACGGGCGCGCCGCTCGCTCGAAAAGACATTCTCCCGTGGGAGTCGGCCGTCTCGGGGGCGTGCGCCGGGGCCGTGTTTAATTTCTCGCTCTTCCCGGCGGACACGATCAAGAGCGCGATGCAGACGGAGGAGGAACTGCGGCCGCGTGGCAGGGGTGTTGCTTCGCCTACCTTTTTGGGGACGGCCAGGGCGTTGTACGAGGCGCAGGGTGTCCGCGGGTTTTATGCTGGGTGCGGGATCACCGTGGCGAGGTCGATACCAAGTAGCGCGATCATCTTTTTGATTTATGATGGGTTAAGCAAGCGGTTTGCGTAGAGTCATTAGAACGAATAGAGCATATTGTAGTAACTAACGCAACAGAGTATCATATGTACATGGCCTATTTGGCTGCCTTGGAGGATCTGATCGCCATGCATCATCGTGTTTATCGTTTGACTTCCTGGCTCGTATGAGAGGTAAAATACTAGTCGCGGTGGTCCTCGTAGAATATCGAATGGTTGGCGTCGACGCCCGAAGTACTTTTGAACATACTATGGAATTCAATCTGTCTGACCAGGGCGGTCCTATTTACCCACTCGCGGTTCAGTTGACCCACCTCTTGACTTCCCTCCCAAAAAGTGACAAGTGGGCTGATTAGCGCGCAATTTCATGACTAGGTAGCGGGCCAGTCGGCTTGAAAGAATACTGACTCTTATGGCTGGACATCTGCACAATTAATCCCGCTGTCCCAATCCTCTTTTCGCTGGGTATCACTGCGATGCAACAACCAGTCAAGAACGCTTCCGTTTGAAAACGGAATCGGTCCCCGGGTCCTCGATTGCTGTCGACGACGGGTGTACAGTTCTTGTCCATTTTCGGTGTGGCATTGTGTTCCGTCGTGTCCACCTAAAAAAAACTAGTGAAAGACATGCGAATGGAAAGATTAGATTCTCTCTTCGCGCAGGTCAGACGGGCGTCTCAGATACATCGCAGTGACGTACGACGCACACGTACAGGTACGGCGGATCATCTTGTATGCGAGTTTGCACCTTTTGTTGTATCGAACGTATAAGGGCCATCACGACAATGTGCTCAGCATTCGTTGGACCCCAGATCCGGCGTGCGTGCAGTTTTTTCCTATATACGCACCCAGTCAACATATATGTACTTCGAAAGATGTTTAATCAGGACGTCTCGGGATATGGCTGCAAAGTATTGTTCACTCTGAACCCCCTGGGGGAATTCCGCCCGAAAACATTTGCGATGCGATAGTTGGTGCTTACTTTAATCGAGGCGGATGCCGGTGGTGTACGTTCTCGCATCTCGAGCGACGGATTAGTGTGGACACAGGCAGTGTTGATGGCGCCCGGAGGCATTGGGAAGGTGCAGGAGAGGATGTCTGGCGAGAGGTGGTTGATCGATCAGTGAGTGACGTAGCGAGTCATAAGGTTAGGGTCACGTGTCCCCTTCCTGCTGCTCCCTCTCCTGTTCTCCGACGTCCACTGGTCCGCTGTACTGTAGTAGGAGGAGGCAATGGTATGTACTATCCCACGCTGGACCCTGGTTGTAGCAGACATAAGCGGCGGCGGCCCAATTTGTACATGACGAACCTTCATCGACCCTGACACAGCACGCATGTGTCTCTCATTCAACCATGTTCAACAACTCATCCCATATCGACGCAAGCCATTCTACCTTCAGTGAGGTCCATCGAGACCAGTATTATAACGTGCGGTCCACTGTACAGGGCAATCAAACCGTTAATACCGTCATCCATGGAAATCAAATATATCAGGATTCCCATTCAAGTGAGTTAAATCGCGATCTTCGCCGCTCTGATGCTGAGGCACTGTCCCTCGCAGATATCCTCGAAGGGCTCCAGAAAGCATGCGCACCTAGTGCTGCATTTGATTCTGCCGAGCGATATCCAGCACCGAAGTGTATTGAAGGAACGCGCATCGAGTTACTTGGGCGCCTAACCTCGTGGATCGACGAACCGAACCAGAAACCTGTATGTTGGTTGAACGGGAGGCCTGGTTCGGGCAAGTCAGCCGTCTCGCAGACTATAGCGGACATGTACGCGGATCGAAAGCGTCTTGCTGCTAGCTTCTTTTTCTCGCGGAGGGATCTCGAACGGCGTACCACACAGTACGTCGTTCCAACGTTGACTATGCAACTCCTCTCCTTCTTCCCGTCAATCCGCACCGCTGTCTTCGCAGCCCTGGAAAACGACTATATGCTTCCGATGAAGGTCCTCAGAGAGCAGATGAATAAACTTCTGCTTGGGCCTGTTGTCACAGCAACGGAGACTTCAGAAGCGCCAATTCTTATTGTCATCGATGCCCTTGACGAGTGCGACGACGAAGGGCTTGTCTTGGACCTCGTTACGCTTCTCGCGCTTGTTCCCCAGAAAACCCCCTTCCCTCTGCGATTGCTGATCACGAGCAGGTCTGAGCCTTGGATTCAATCGCGCTTCCACCAACCGGACATATCAGAACTTACGTTATCTCTCGAGATCCATGCATTCAGTGCAGAGGCAGACATTCGCTCGTTCTTACAGCGTGCTCTAGATGTCACGTACGAAAACCATTCTCAGGTCATGAAAGATGTTCCTCGCCCTTGGCCGTCGCTTGACGAACTTGATCACATTGTCAACAAGGCTGGTGGATTGTTCGTATTTGCCCTCACAGTAGTCAAATTCGTCGGAGACAAGACGCACAATCCTACCGAACGCTTGAAGGCCATTCTCGGAGACAAGAACGATATGACCACTGGATCTGCGTATGCCGAGCTTGATGCGCTGTACCGGGATGCCATCTCCGTCTTTCCAGATTCCGATGTGGCACGGCTCGTGCTTGGCCTTGTCTATTGCATGGCAATCCCCTTGTCCATTTCAGGTTTACACACACTACTCCAACGACCTGACGTTGATGCAAGATTAATCGTTCCAGCACTGAGCTCGGTTCTCCTCGCGTCTGAGGACGGGAAACAACCGATCCAGTTCTATCACGCGTCCTTTCGCGATTTTTTAACCAACCCGCAGAGGTCACGCAAGTATGCCATCGACCCTAACGTATATCATCGATTAATGGCGCAACTGTGTCTGGATACATTGCTGAATGGGCTGAAGCGCGACATGTGTGGATTCGGGGATCCCGCGAGGGCGAACAGGGAAGTTACAGATCTCGTCGAGCGTCGTCAGGCGGCGTTCGACGAGGCTCTTTTGTATGCTTGCCGTTTCTGGTCGCGTCATCTCGCGCAGCTTCCGAAGGACGGGGTGGCCAACGAGGCGCTTGTCGGCGCGCTCAAGAAGTTCAGTACCACGGTATTGTTATGCTGGATAGAGTCACTCAGCCTCTATGACGAGCTCGAGAGCGCCATAGTGATGCTGCGCGAAGGCATCAATTGGCTCCAGGTTGGTTCGCTTGTTGTTTCCGCGTCTAATTTAACTCAAGATATTGTCCCACAGACATTGCACGATATTCCCAACGACGTACTATCACTACTAGAAGATGCAGATCGGCTAGTGGTACTTTACATGGAACCCATTTCCCAATGTGCGCTGCACGTGCATCTCACGGCCATCTTGCTCGCTCCTACAAACAGTACCATCTACAAAACATTTAAAGACCATTCGTTTGGCACGCTCGTGGTGCATCCGAGCAGGGATGACTGGAAAGCCCTCCGGGCAGAGCTCGATCTCCGTCATCCCATTTACTCGGTCGTCTTTTCTCCCGACGACCAAGTGATCGCGACGGCCGGCGCGGATCAAGGTGTCCAAGTGTGGAATACGGCGACGGGTGGAAACGTTGCGAGTCTTGGAGACCGCCCTTCGACGGCAGTGCTCGTATGTTTCTCTCCATCTGGCGCCTTCTTGGCGGCTGCTTTCCAAGACGGCACGATCACAGTATGGGACCCCAAAGTTGGCAGGGAACACCTCAGGCACGGGAGCTGCCACTCGGAACAGATCACGTGTATCGAGTTCTCAAAGAACAGTGTTCTGTTGGCGTCGGGCGCGCGCGACCATGTGATCCAAGTCTGGTCGATGGAGACCGCGCGGGCGTTGTATCGTCTCGCCACGCATGAAGGCCCGGTAACGTCATTGACGTTTTCGAGCGACTCGCTGCGGCTATTCTCAGGATCGGAAGACAACCTGATCGTGATATGGGACATGTCGAGTGGGAAGCTAGCCCGCGGGATGATGGGACATCGCAAAGCGGTGAACTGCGTTGCTGTATCCGAAGACGGAAATATCCTCGCTTCAGGATCGGAAGACAAGAGTATCAAGTTGTGGGACACACGCTCTGGAAAATGCACACAGACCTTTTCCAAAGGACACTACACCGGGATACGAATGGTGCGCTTTCACGATCAAGACAAGTATCTCATCGCTGCGTGCGACGAGGCGGTGCTATCGTGGAACGTTGCATCACGTAACACATCAGACACTATGTGGAACGCGGCCAAGTTTGCTAGAAAATTGCTCAAGAATATCCCCGCGTGGCAAATCAAAATATTTGGATGGGCATCACCGAATCCCATGCTCCGACTCATGTTTCAGGAAATGTCTGCCGATAAGGAGTCATCGACTGCACCTCACCTCAAGGCTGCTTTTGCGAGTCGCTCGAATTCGTTCGTGTTTACCACCCGAGGCTATACGTTTGGCGGTCCTATTCAGACCCCAGTGAATGATATACCGTTCAGTGCCGCCAAGTCAATAACTTCGCTTGCAGTCTCGTCGGAAGGTAGTTGGGCCGTGACCGCAAGTTCTCAAGGATCGCTCCAAATTTCGTCTGTCACGATGCCGCGAAAAACATGGGGAGGCGTGGAAGCGTTTGCCAAATCGCACCCGCACGTTGTTACCAACATAGTGGTCCCCTCCCCCACTGGCGTGCGGTTTGTCGTCGAATCGCTGACACAATATGCACTGGTCGATGAAAATTTTGGCCTTGTCAAGAAAATCGACATGGGCGTCGTGGGGAGGTTGCGCGACGATGATGACATTCTTTTTAAGTTTTCGTCCGACGGTAGCATCTTTTGCAGCCTCGTCTTGAACCTGCTCAACGAGGACAAGAGTACCCTATACGTCTATGACGCCACGACGGGCGACCAACGGGCGCAGTTCCCTGGACTGAAAAAGGTGAAATCGTTTGCCGCCTCCGTTGGCGGTGTGTGGGTTGCATGCGGACACGACAACGGCCAGGTGGGCGTCTTTGAAGTTGCAAACCGGCAACGAACGAGTACAACAGAGTCGGGCGACTCGCCCGTCCAGGTGCTCTATTTCTCCGATGACGGGCAAACACTTATCGGCGGTTCGCAAAATGGAGTCGTCCGCGTGTGGGACCGTGGGAGCGGAACGTGCAAAGCAACGTTTGGGGCGTCCGCCTCGGCAGTCACGGCGCTCGCGTACGTGGGCACCGGTGATGATGCCATGGTGGCGATCGGACGAGATGATGGCTCAGTTTGCGTATGGTTTCCTTCGCGCTCGACATCGCACGACGTCGCCCGCGACGACCAAGCCACGGTGAAAAAGGTGGAGGTCGTCCGATTCTCTGACGACTGGTCGAGGCTCCTTTCGAGGGGCGAGGATGGGACGGTGTTTACCTGGGCGATCTCGTCCGATTCGGATGGGGCGCAATGTTTGCTGTGTAATCCTACGCAAGGGGTCCAGGACAAGGCGGCCAAGGTCCAAGACCAGGGCACAGGAAACCCGGAGGGCACCGCGCCGGCCCCAACTCCGAACCTCCGCCTCCTCTCCCGATCCGACCCTGAGGACGCCGTCGACGACCTGCTGCACACGGCGTACCGCGTCCAGAAAGACGACGGATGGCTTGTCCACGGCGACCGGCGGGTGATTTGGCTATCGCCCTCGAGCCGGCCGAGCGGCAAGGGCGCGCTGTTTGCGTACCCAAACGGGCTCGTCTTATTTTTTGCACCGGGACGGAAGCTGCATTTCCTTCGGTGGACCGAGAGGTGATGGGGCGTCGTCGTCTGGGATTGGGCGGGGAGTAGAAATGAAAACGATATCATGACGTGAGGTACATGAAATGCCTCGTAACATGTATACTTATAATGTGCAATGTCGACGTCTGTCGTGCATTGCCCAGAACTTGTTTGATCGAATGGCGCATTATATCATTCACAATCGGTGATGCCGAATGAGAAGGTTACTAGTGACAACCGTCATGTCGCCTTGTTTGGCGCCAAGGCTATTTGCGGCGGTGAGCACATCAATCCATCAAATGTACCTTAGTGAGTGGAACCAGGTATCAGGCTCGCTCTGATATATTTTGTTCTTTCTAACTGTTCTGACAAGCACAAAATTATGGGCGATATTCATTTCAAAGGTTCTATTAATGTTCCAGATCGTATATAGACTCCTGAATGTGACCCAGCGTTCAACTCTACCTGTTATCCCTCCCAATGAAGTTCTCTTTCTCTTTACTTGCTCACTGCAGTATCCTTTATGCTGCCGTGATCATTGCCGTCTTGATGCCTACCATGGTCGGTACTGAAACTGCCATCATCGTCGATCCTGTTGACTGAAAAAACGTCATCGTATAGACCGTTGGTAGTGCCGTTTCAGAGGATGGTAATGACTCGGGTGCTACTCACGAGCTTGAGGTAAGAATGATCTTTGTCATATCATTCGTCGTGGCTCGACCCATTCAATGTTTTTGCTTGAAGAGCTTTCCCTCGTACGTCGCGTCCAACGACGAAATGAAACTCTGGTTAGCCAACACGGACGCCAAGGTTACCTTCGTCGGCAACCCTCCCCCTCCTAATCCCCTCTCTGGTCAACTGACGTCGGTCCTCTTCTGCAATGCAAGAAGCGGCAATAATTGTGGAGGACAGTGTCTCTATTACCGCACAGTACTGCCTGCTACTTGTGTTCCAGTCCCGCCGGGCACCAAATGCACTTCGGCGACGAACACGTATAATGTCAACTATTGTACCAAGTTTGGATGTGTTGGAACTTGCAGTCTACTTGCGAACTGTGACGTACGCTTGAACTATGGATTTTGCTATACTCCGGTGGCGAAGTCGATCGCCGTTTACTATAATTTCTGATTTCCGTGTGAGTCGTCCTTCCCGCTGTTTCATGTTCTCGTGGTGCGCATTCATGCTAACGATGTTCTGGCTCGCACCAAAAATTTAGAGTTCGCCCATGGGTCGTCTTTCCGGAGCTCGATTTACTCTACTGATGTGCTGGGTGCATCCATACTTTATAGTATTGTCCGTCTAAACGACTTATGGAGAGACTCGAGCTCAAAATGTTGTGCAAGTCTGTTTCTCAGACCTGCGGAAGAGCATGTTCATCCTCTGCGACCTTGCCGCTTGGAAGACATGTAAATTCGTGCTAACGACGCTCTGGATCGCGTGACTACTTTAGCTCGCCCGTCGTTACCTTTCCGAGAGCTCGAACATTGTACTGGTTATGATTGCCGTCGAAATGATAATCACAGTAACTCAGATCCAATTGCACGAGTATATGTTAATTTCCATTCAATTGTCTCTGTTTCAAGTTCTGCAGTCGAACACTGCAAAATTGGTGACTTTGGTCGGGATAATACAAGAGGTAACGCACTGTGCAAAGTTTCCGGTAGCTCCCCCGCCCTCACCCAAATTTCAATCCCCCCCCATGCACACGAGTTAATTTAACCATATCATGCGACCTCGTCAGCTCTAAGCGGGAATCTGAGCAAGTCCTAGCTTGTTCAGCGCTAATGACGTGCTCTTCTACCCGCCTTTATACCACCCGTTGACAGGGCTACTTTCTATCTATATCGCTGGTGGGAGCAGCAGGCTTAAATTCGAACGCACGCACGAGTATGGACAAGGCCGCCTCCATTCTGTACAGTTGAAATATAGCATTTGACAAGGGAGTCGAACGTAGGGTCAGAATAAGCACTTACTCGACGATGGCGAACCGGTATCCGACGCATGCCCTGGGGTCGATCATGAACGCCAAAAGGTAACCCCATACACCAGAGGTCCATGACACGGCCTTTGGAACGTTTCCTCACCGGTCTGGCCTAGCAATTGGTGGTGTTTGAATCAAAATTGGGAGGAAAAGGCGACAATGCAAGGAAATGTACTTAAATTCTCGCGCGTCCATTCCCTACAACTCCTCTGGTTGGTTTATTGCCATGATCGGAACAAATCCCCTTTGTTGATCCTATACGAGCCGCGAACATAAACATCGTGTTCACGACCGACTACACAGACGTACTTGATGGAGTCCTGCACAACGCCATATCTATCCTCGTATGGCTTTCCGATGGGCATTGCCACATGCCACTCTTCATCGCTATGCGGAAGGTATACGAAACAGGTGCGCTTACTCGCAGGGTCTACATACGACTGCATCAAGATATGGAGGCGCCATAGTTCTTCCTTCGATGGGTTTTACGTGTCGAGAGACAAAAATTCTTCGCAGAGTTTTGTCTGAATCTCAGGGGACCAGCAAGGTGAATGAAAACAAAAAATCCCAATATTTATATCTTATGAGAGTCTATGCATGATCATCGTAAGCATTCCGTTCGGTAATGATGTTTTTTTTTTTTTTTTTTTTTTCAAATTTGAAGATACTTCAGATGGATCTTACAGCGAGAGGAAACGGTTTACGGCAAAAATGTATGTGGCCTGCTCCACCCGAAGCCTGTTGCAATGTTTCAGAGCCTGGATATCGCGAAATAATGTGTTGTAACAATACTGGTAAATAAACTGATAAGACTTCACTTTCTCACGATTTTGAACCTCCCGCTTCTCGGGACCATAATCTGTACTGTGCCTGGAGGGCAAGGACGTATTGTTCGTCTACCCGAGGCCCTTGCTGTAGGTCGGCCAGATTGGCGTACGTTGTGTCGCCGAGGGGAAAGCAGGAACTCAGGGAGGGCATTGAAGGGCGTAAATTTCAAATGAGATGAAAGACAAGGTACCAGCAATTCCTCACGAAATGTATACTACTAATCGTACCTGTGCGTCATATACTAGCAGATCTGTTTTCTTGCATGACGTCACAGTTACCCTGCAGTATGCGGCGCCGCGTCTGGCAACGCATCACACGCGGTGATGTTGGATAAGAGACAGTCACTGGCGACGACTGCCATTTCGACTTGTTTGGCGCCAAAGCTATTTGCGGCGGTGAGTACATCAAAGCTCCATGATCGAATGAACATACGACGTAAACCGTAACTATATATGACGTCGAGTCAGTCACCAGGAAGTTGGCTCTAGGCGTTGTTTCTCGGCGTGCTATTTACCTATTCACCGTACTCGTCTTGCAATAGGTTTTGGGTTGTATATATACCCTGAGAAACCAGACAATATGGTCCTCGCTCTATTCGACCCCCAATGGATCTTTCTTTCCTCACCCCGCGCAATGTTCTCAATGCAACCATAATCATTGCTGTCTTGATGCCTACTGCGGTCAGTGCTGAAACCATCATTCTTCCTTCTCAGTTAAGCTAACTGGAATGCCATTGCATAGATGGTCAGCTTCATCATTGCAGAGTTCGGTTACTCGAAGGTTGCTGACAAGGCTAGGGTGAGAATGTGTGTCCCGTCCTTGTTCTCGTCGCTCAACCCTTGCTTCGCACAAAGGGGCAGGGCAGCACATATATCGTGTCCCAAAAAGAAATGATGAACTGGATCGCCAACACGGATGCTGAACTCTCCTTTTTTGGCGACCCTGTCAATCCTCTCTCCAATTCTGCTCAGACGACGACAGTCGTCTACTGTAGCGCGACAGCTGGCTACGCTTGTGGAGGAACCTGCACTATCTACACTGGAAGTGCCATCTGTCTCTATGCTCCGGGCACCAACTGCCTGGCGGCAACGAATAATGTCGAGTTTTGTAACAATTTTGAATGTGTCGGGGATTGCAATCAGCTCGCGACCTGTGAGGAACCTTTGGACAGCGGATTCTGCTATACTGGGGGGACAAATTCGATTCGCGTCGGTGCTCCCTGATTTTGATTCGTCGTGTAAGTCCACCTTGCTTCTGTTTTGTGTGTATACATATTTCATATTACTTGATTAATTCGTTATAATCACTCTACAAGTTGCGTAAGATGTGCGCACTTCTTGTTATGTCCAAAAATCATTATTGTTTGCATTGACACTCTGGCCTGCCCGTTGGTCGTCATTTCGAAGCCCATATAAGTTGCTAAACTTGTACTGGTCGTATTGTTATTTTTTATTTATTTCTATGAAACTGATGATGGTTATCGCACCAAACTTGAGGTATACTTGGTGGACGCTATCGCCGACAGTGTCGCTGTACGTAGCGTAAGCTCGAATCAGGACGTTACATTAATGTACTAGCATATGGCGTCGTAAGAAATGGCCGCAGGTTGTCGCGAACACCCAAAATCGGACCCACATTACTTCATGTTTTGCCTCAAGTACCGGACCCGGCGCCAACAGCTCAGAAGAAACCTCGGACGTCGCGCAACCAACATGTCCGCGCTACTCAACGACCCTAAGTGCCTAAAAAGAAACGTTCCGATTCATCAATGCCACAGGCCGATTCATGGAGTCACACGGTAACCTTTCCCCTCCGAAACCCACAGAACCTAAGCCCCCAGATAGATGACCAGTGTAAGCCCGTCGGGCCTACCGTTCCCCTTCTGCATCTTCACATTCCTGCTCCCGATATAGCAGCTGCTTAGTGGGTATACGGAACAGGCATTCTACGATAACAGTATATAGAGCCTCGGTACTGATGGACACGCCTCATTCTTCCTTTTCCCTCTTTCCATATCACCTCCTCCTTTCCTTCGTCTCCGCTGCTGTAATACACCCGCTGTGACTCGTCTGAGTTCTGTCCGATCGTCAGTGTTGAGTGTCGCTCCCACGACCCTCTCACAACCAGGGCCAAGACACAAACGGAC
Organism: Austroboletus niveus; assembly: GCA_038090255.1. Lineage (NCBI taxonomy): Eukaryota > Fungi > Basidiomycota > Agaricomycetes > Boletales > Boletaceae > Austroboletus > Austroboletus niveus. The sequence goes on from JBBPMJ010000105.1 coordinate 33,878, forward strand.
CCTGAGCAACCCCCATGACAAGTCAAAGAAGACAAATCAAACGAGGGAACGCGGCCAACACCAAGACCTTATCATTCTCATTTTCTCATTTCTCATTATCGCCGACCAAGGCAGATGTCTCATATGCTACATACCAAACCACGGACACTCCACGTACTTCAGTTACCACAAAAGCCTGCAATATCTACCGTGAGGCATCGCTCCAACGGACAATAAACGAGGAGGAAGAAAGAAAAAAAAGAAAGAAAAAAAGAAAAGGCTGGGTGGTGTGCCAAAAGCATTGTAGCCAGTTACCGACCCCGTCACTTCCACAGTTCAGCTACGTGAGAAAAAATTAGGAGCGCTGGGGACCGATGTTATCTGTATGTGAATCCATCCAAGTTGCTTGTTTTAGAACTATCGAAAGTTTCACCCCTCGCCCCGGGCTCCAACTTGAAGTTCTCACAGCAGTGGTGGGGGTCGGCGCCCCGCTTCGTGCCTGCCATACCGGTTGTCTTTCTCCGAAACGGCACGTACGGTGCACTCGGGAGGAAAACGGCTTGTGATTCAGCGTGAAAACCATCCAAGTTGCCGCTCGGCCGAGACTCGGAGTAGAAGCCAAATCACCCAGACCTCAGAGGACGATAAACAACGATCTAAAAAAAAGCCAAATCACCTGCCAATCGCCACGCACGATTGATCCTTCGCCTTCATCTTTACAGACGCAGTACGCCTTGCCAAAAGGCCGTCGACCGTGATAAAGTCTGGGGAAGAGAAGTAGGTTCGGGGCCAGGGCAGCGCCGTCAGCATACTTGTTCTCGCCCCGATCCTAGTGGGTCGAGATCACTAGGTCACAACATTATCTTGTCCTCTCCATCGTAATTTAGTCTGCTGACCCCCGACCACACAGACCGAGCCGTCGCTATGCCAAGTAGAAGAGGGAGCGTGAAATGGAAAGACCTGAGATACCAACAACATGTGTACTACTCATCATCCAACGTCGACGTTGCTTGTGTATTACAGGACTCTCGATCGTTACTACGGATTATACAACGCCGCCGACATCTGATTGGATGGCGCCTCACGCCATCTGCTCTCATGGTAACAGTATCGGGTGCGAAAAGGTTGCTAGTAACGACTTTCATTACGCCCTGTTTGGCGCCAAAAGCATCTGCGGCGGTGAGTACATCAAATGCATCTCAATGAGTGGACCATCAGGTATCGGTTTTACTCTGATCTGTTATTGTCCAACTGAGGAAAGCTTGAGCCTAATAGCTTAGTTACTAACTCGGCAAGTGTGCACTCGGTCATGAAGATCAGGTGGCTCCGACAGGTATCAATGCCTCGAAGTCCTACCTTGATGGACCATTTTCATCTTTCCATGGTTCCGAATCATATATAATACTCAGAAACTTGGCGATATCACCCAAGCTTGTCTGTTCTCGCATTATCCATTGATGAAGCTCTTTTTCTTCGCTCAGCGCAACACGCTCAATGCTGCTGTGATCATGGCCGCGGTCAGTGCTAAAACCATCGTTCTCGTCATTCGTTTTAGCTGAAACGCCATTTCAAAGACCATTGGTGGTGTCATCGCAAAACAGATCAACTCGAACGATACTAACGCACCCGAGGTGAGAATGCTCGTCATGCCATTCAGCGTCGCTTAACCCGTTGTTCCGCAAAAAAAGATCCCCACGTTCGCAATGTCCGGCGAGCAAATAAAGCACTGGATCGCCACCACGAACGCCAAGGTCACCTATGTCGGTGGTAATCCCTCACAGGCTCAGTCGCCGTCATACGGTCAGTCGCCGCCATATGGTCAGTCGCCGTCACCGACGTCGTCGTCGCCGCCGAAGCCGATCACGACAGCCATCTACTGCTCGCAAATCAACCAAGGCGTTTGTTCAGGAGAATGCGGGGTTTACGTTGGACCTCCCATCTGTCTTTCGACCGAGGGTATTAATTGTGTCGCAGCATCGAACGACCTCTCGCTCTTTTCCGATGCCGAATGTAGTCAGTTTACCACAAAGCTCAGCGGCTGTGCACCAGAATCAGAATTGTACGGCGGATTCTACAGCGTACAGGCAAACTCGATCGTCGTCTGTTAATCGGTGAGTCTGGCTTCCTTTTTGTTTGCGTGGTCCATTCGCGCTGACATTATTGTGTCGACGTAGTAACCTGTGCGTCTTTCTGGCAACGTTGCCTCGGTCGTCGACTGTACATTACTTCTATAGTATTTCTATAAGAGTTTTGATTGCAGATATTTGAGCCGGAATGTCGTTATCGTATCGTGCCACAACCCCGGACGATCTCTGAGCACTCTGATCTGAGTGTTGGCCGGGGTCAAACACGCAGAATGTAACGCGGTAGGCACTGGCAGATATTCAAGTGGCAGATATTCAACAGGCGTGGACGCCGGCACCGTTGAGGCGTCTAGAAACTATCGCCACTGTGGCTTGCATGCGTCGAATCTCAGCATGACGTTGCCGTGTACACTGCATTGGATGAGCACTAGCCGATCAAACCCAGCTTTGATCGAATGACTCAATTCTAGACCGGCGGCACCATCACACATCCGCAGCAAGGTAGGAAAAAAAAAACTGCCATAATTCCAGTCTTGAAGTAAATCTATTCATGTCAATATGATAACTGCCATGCGACAAACTATACAATAAAGTTGTTCTCATTGCATTTGCCGCACGTCTTTCGGTTGTCGATCGTATGCAATGTCCTTGAACGTCTCACTGCTTGGAGTTGTTTGCGTCCATGATGGGATCAAAACGAATCGACGTAGCTCAGGCTCACTCTGTTTACTTGCGGGCATTGTATTCCGGAAGTATTTTAAACTTGCCCTTGTCAATTTACCAAAGGGATGAAAAGGGAATAAACAATGGATATGAGACGCACGGCATTGCAAACCGGTTCAATGTCTAGATCTTCAGAGTAAGTGGTATGACGTCATGCGGCGAAGACCACTGACCACCGCCTAGCCAAGGCCGCGGCGTGTCACTCGATCAAGGTGGCGTGCAAACGCATCCAGTAGAGAAGAATGGGTTCTCATCTTTCAAGATTCAATGATAAACCACTGTTGGTGTGATTGAATTGCGTGAGGTGCGTGTGCACCTGACATGCCAGGCTGAACGATAAACCGACCTTACCATCTGTGGGCCACTTCATGCATGCTTTCTAGTTTCCCTAGGCGAGGTTGGAGAATGATATATTGGGTGCCGAGTCTCTGCCAACATCATTTCGACGAAAAGTAAGTGCAAACACAATACGGATTAGGATAACTATCCAGGCAAAAAAGATGTTCATGCGACCGACCCAGCCACGAAAAGATGTCGGCACGAACGAACCAACGCGAAGAAAAAAAAGTCGACTGACCGATCAACAAATAATCATCGAGTTCGCCCGTGGAATCTTGTAGAATTGGTAGTACAATTCATCATCTGGTGTACAGCCGCTGAGCTTTCCGGTAAATTGGGAGCATTCGGCATCGGAAAAGAAGGAGACGTCGCTCGACGCCGCGACACAGTTGGCATTCAAGGTCGAAAGACAGATGGGAGTGTTTCCAGTGTAAAACTCGCATATTCCTGTACAAAAGCTGCCGAAGACACTCGAGCAGTAGATGACTGTTGTGTTCGTTGTCGACGACAACGATGAGTGAGCCTCTGAGGGATTACCACCGACGTAGGTCACCTTGGCGTCCGTGGTGGCGAGCCAATGCGCCATATCCTCGTGGGGCATGATGAACGTGGAGACCTTTTATGCCAACCAACGATGAGCGCGTGAGGATGAGTGAAATGAAGAACGTTTTCACCTCGCGCTTGTCAACAGTGTTCAAGTTGCTGGGCATCGCGTATACGACGTTACCAAAGATCTAGTACACGATCGACATATTTGTCAACACGAACGACGAGGACGATAGGCTTCAACACTGACCATAGCCATGTACATGGCAGTATTGAACATGTTGTACTGAGCGAACTTCATGAGGGGCTGAGTAAAGCAAGGACGCTACCTCGCTTGACTCGCAGACTCCATGTTTCTATTATACCACGCAGATTGGACCCTTCCTCTGTTTTGCGGCTTTCTATTTTTGAGTCTTGACAGGAAGAATATAACTACATAGTTTTACACTCCGCCTTAGCGGACGACATAAATCTGTCAAAAATTTCGGAAGAAATGTCACTGACTGAGCGCCGCCGCCCGGGCCTGCAGGCCGGAGTGTTATTACAGCATGTTATTCGACAACTCCGTTTAGCCGATAAAAAGTCCGGGATTCCTCTACTAGGTGCTTGAGTCGTGCTTCAGATCGGCAAACTGGAAACTTTGTGAGGTCTACCTCTGCGCAGAGAGAATATAAAAAACTAGCATATTCCAGAATCCCATTTGTACATATAACTATAACTCTGGCATATCCACATCTCCATCGATGAGAGACATACGTTTAGCGCACATAAGCTGCTACGTATACGGTACACCAAATTTCATTTATGTAACTTGTATTTACCGAATTTGACAGTTTTTCAAAGTTCATGTTAGAAACTTTTTTCGAGACAACACTCCACCATGCATCGGATATCCGGCAACACCTCCTGGAATGCTTTTTGTCCGTTCTGCTTTTGGGTTAGCCCGAGGCCTGCCCCATTTGGACACGATTTTGAAGGGTCAGCCAATCAAAATGCTTTCCTGCGAAACGTAACGCACATAAAACTGACAACTTTCAACTTATCGCTTGTTTCATTTCAGACGGTTTGCAGATGTGAGCTAGTAGAGATCCGGAGCCTGTCTCACTATCTACCGTTCACCTAAATGCCACCCCAGGCTGCAGAACCACTGTCATAGACTAGAAAGCCTAATTTACCCATCGATCTTTCTCCAATGTCCGCTCCGACCGACGAATCGAGTAGTAATAACGGTTTGCCATCCATCCTAGAGTCGCTGCACTCTGCATCAATCGGTCCAAGTGAGTCCATTCCGACGTCAGATTGAGTACGACAGCAGATTGTTTTGCACAGACACTGAAGCGGCAGCCGATAAACTTACACTGGCTGGAGCCTGTTTCCAAAGCTGAGGTATTAATGTCCATTGCTCAATCCTTGATTTACCAACGGTCCGACGTCTGATCGTCCTTTTTTCGTTAGTGATCAAAACGACATTTCCACCCTGCATGCGTGTGGGTTGCGGCTGCTGCCGCAATCAAGGCCATATTGTAACTTTTCCTTGTAGAAGCGACGAGGACCTTATTCAAACATCTGGTGGTCATCTTTGACAAGGGCAAGTGGCAGACAAAAGTGGGCGCTTTGGATGCTCTGTAAACCTTTGTGGCGACGGCAAAAGAGGGCCTGGCTGACGAGTTGGGACACATGCTCCCCAAGGCCGAGATGACGACGCCCAACACCGATAAAGAGGTACTTTTGTATGGTTCGGACGTCAGTACGGATCTGATGACCTTTGCTAGGTGGCTAGTTCGGAGGTCAAATGTGGCACCTCGCTCTGCACTACGCTGGTGAACCCGGACCTGGTGTCTCATGCGCTGGCCCTGGTCAAATGCGTGTCTAATCCCAATACGGTTCCCGCGTGCATCAAAGCATTATCCTCCACGAAACCGAAGTGACCACACCCGCTCTGGCTGTCCTTGTACCGTCGCTTCTTCAAGCGCTGAATGATCGGAGCATGGAGGTCCAGCTGCGTGCAGTGATCGTCATAGACAACCTCGTATGGCTCGTGAGAAACCCGCAGGTGGCAGCACAGTATCTTAGCCCTCTCGTCGATGGCGTCAAAAAATTGCGGAGAGTGCCACATTCCCTGAGGTGAGAGTTTGAGTTTGGTGGACAGACCTCGTGTGTAACTTGTTGAGTCCCTCTAGGTCCGCACCTTTGCGGAGACGACATTGAACACGTTGTTGAAATCAGGCGCGTCATCGAGCGGTAGTGCGAGATTTGGATGGGGAGGCAGCCGAGGTATTCAAGATCTTGCTCAACTTGTTGGCGGATGAATTTGTGGTGCGGTCGGCAGAGGAACCTAATCAGCCCACGACGACGAGGCATCCCCTGTTGACGTTGTCTCTCGAATTCCAGGCGTTCACGGTGATGGATCTAGGCAGAAAGAAAGGTTTCTTGCTGAAAACAATGCGTTGACAGCTGGGCTGTACGTGAAAACGTGGTCAGGGGCAGATAATGCAGAGAAGTTTGCAGACAGGGTTCGCTCGCATTTACGCGCGATTGAAAAGGCTAGATTCAGGTTTACTATTGTGACGTTCTCGTTGACCGACCATCCTGCTAGGCGAAAAACGGGGCAGTGGAAGGTGGGTTCGATGAAGACGGCGAGTTGCTGTGTGATACACTCTTTTCACTTGCATACGGTGCACTCTTGTTCCTCTCTCATACCACTTTTCACCTCTTCCGTGGGCGTCGATGCGGTATTCCTTTTGTCATTTTATAACGACAATTTTACAGAGAAATTACTCTAAATCCTGATCCGAGAAGTCACCCAGTGACTGAAGATACCGGACTTTTTATCGGCTCAACGGACTTGTCGACTAACATTATGTCATAACACTCCAGCCGGCCAATCTGCAAGACCGCCTGAAATGAAACAAGTGATCAGTTGAAAGTTGTCGTTTACATATGTGCATTACGTTCCGCAGGAAAGCCTTTTGATTGGTGAATCCCTCTCGCGAAAGCAAACTCGTGTCCAAATGGGCATGTTTCGCACTAATCCAAAAACAGAACGGACAAAAATCATTCCAAAATGCATTCTGGGTTGCCGATCAGCGGCTGGCCAGTTGACATTTCTTCCGTATTTTTTGGCAGATTCACGTCGTCCGCTAAGGCGGAGTATAAAACTAGTTCTATTCTTCCTGTCAAGACTCAAAAGTAGAAAGCCGCAAAACAGAAGAAGGGTCCAATCTGCGTGGTATAGAAGAAACATGGAGCCTGCGAGTCAAGCGAGGTAGCGTCCTTGCTCCACTCAATTCCCCATGAAGTTCGCTCAGTACAACATGTTCAATACTGCCATGTACATGGCTATGGTCAGTGTTGAAGCCTATCGTCGTCGTTCGTGTTGACAAATATCGATCGTGTACTAGATCTTTGGTAACGTTGTATATGCGATGCCCAGCAACTTGAACACTGTAGACAAGCGCGTGGTGAAAACGTTCTTCATTCCACTCATGCTCACGCGCTCATCGTTGGTTGGCATAAAAGGTCTCCACGTTCATGTCCCACGAGGACATGGCGCATTGGCTCGCCACCACGGACGCCAAGGTCACTTACGTCGGTGGTAATCCCTCGCATGCTCGGTCGCCGTCACCGACGTCGTCGTCGTCGAAGCCGATCACGACGGCCATCTACTGTTCGCAAATCAACCAAGGCGTTTGTTCAGGAGAATGCGGGGTTTACGTTGGTCCTCCCATCTGTCTTTCGACCGAGGGCGTCAACTGTGTTGCATCATCGAACGACCTCTCGTTCTTTTCCGATCCCGAATGTGGCCAGTTTACCTCAAAGCTCAGCGACTGTACATCAGAATTGTACGGCGGATTCTGCAACGTACAGGCAAACTCGATCGTCGTCTGTTGATCAGTGAGTTCGGTTTCCTTTTTGTTTGCGAGGTTCCTTTCGTGCTAATATCATTGTGTCGACGTAGTAGCCTGTGCGTTTTTCTGGCAATGTTGCCTCGGTCGTCGATTGTACATTATTTCTATGAGAGCGATGATTGCAGATATTGATATTTGAGCCGGAATAGTCATTATCATATCGTGTTATAACTCCGGACAATCTTTGAGTACTGAGTGTCGGCCAGGATCGAGCACACGAAAGCAAGGTCAGATGAAGAATAAAAAACTTCTTCCATAATTCCAGTCTTGAAGTTACTAAATCAATTTGTGTCAATATGATAACTGCCATGCGACAAACTATACAATAATTTTGAACCCATTGCATTTGCCTCCCGTCTTTCGGTTGTCGATCTAGTGCAGTGTGCTTGTACGCCTCGCTGTCTTGTGTCGGTGATGGGATCAAAATGAATCAACATGGCTTAGGCCTACTTTGCTTGCTCGCGGGCATTGGATTCTGGAAGTATCATTATTATTATCTGGACCGCGTGTCGTTTTAACTTACCCTTGTCAATTTGAAGGAATAAACAACAGCTGCGAGGCGTACGGTGGAATGACGTCATGCGGTGAAGACTGCTGATCACCGTGAATACAGCTGGCCAAGGCCGTGGCGTGCAAACACATCCAGTAGAGTAGAATGGGTTCTCATCTCTCAAGATTCAATGATCAGTGCTTCAGCCACCGCAGACATGACTGGACTGCGTGAGGTGCGTGTGCACTTTGTATGCCGGGCTGAGCGATAAAACGACGTGGGCCACTTTATGTATGCTTTCTAGTTTCCCTAGGCGAGGTTGTAGAATAATATCATATTGGGTGCCGAGTCTCTGCTAACATCATTTCGACGAAAAGTAAGTACAAGTACAATACGGATTAAGATATCTATTCAGGCCGAAAAGATGTCCGTGCGACCGACCCAGCCACGAAACGATGTTAGCACGAACGAACCAACGCGAAGAAAAAAAAGTCGACTGACCGATCAACAGATAATCATCGAGTTCGCCCGCGGAATCTTGTAGAATTGGTAGTACAATTCATCATCTTGTGTACAGCCGCTGAGCTTTCCGGTAAATTGGGTACATTCGGCATCGGAAAAGAAGGAGACGTCGCTCGACGCCGCGACACAGTTGGCATTCAAGGTCGAAAGACAGATGGGAGTGTTTCCGGTGTAAAATTCGCATATTCCTGTACAAAAGCTGCCGAAGACACTCGAGCAGTAGATGACTGTTGTGTTCGTCGACGATAACGAAGAGTGAGCCTGTGAGGCATTATTACCGACGTAGGTGACGTTGGCATCTGTGGTGGCGAGCCAATGCGTCATATCGTCGTGGGACATGATGAACGTGGGGACCTTTTATGCCAACCAATAGTGAGCGCGCGAGGATAGATGGCATGAAGAACATTCTCACCTGGGGCGCGTCAGCACCGTTCGAGTTGATCTGCTCTGCAATGACGCTACCAATGGTCTTTACAATGGCATTTCAGTCAGCACGAATGACGAGAACGATGGTTTTAGCACCGACCAGAGCCACGACCACAGCAGCATTAAACACGTTGTACTGAGCGAACTTCATGGGGAGCTGAGTAGAGCAAGGATACTACCTTGCTTGACTTGCAGGTTCCATGTTTCTTTTATACCCCGCTGAATGATTACTTCTTCTGTTTTGCGGCTTTCTAATTTTGAGCCCTGACAGGAAGAATAGCATAGTTTCATGCTAGTACGATCTCCGCCTCAGCGGACTGATAGTCGGTCTCAAAAATATGGAAAAAATGTCAGTGACTGCAGGCTGATTGGCACAAGTTGACCGAAACGGAGTGATACTCTCCGATATCCGATACCTTTTGGGATGATGATCAGTTTGCAGTAACAAATTATGTCATCAGAGGTAAGCCTAACCCTAATCCCTGTCGCTAAAGCCAGTGAGAACTACCAACTCTGAGACACCAATCATCTGATAGTTTCTGACTCACCCGTGACGCAGATCAGTGACACGGTCGCTAGCAAGGGAAGCGTGTCACTACACGACGACGATCCAGGGCGCGGTTTCGCAATGGCTACGACAGAAAGAGTAGCATCGGTAAATTCTCCCCACTTCCTTAGCCACCCCACTAAGAGGCGTGCGGGTTACAGCGACACGACGGTGATAGCGATGAGGGTAGGCAGAGACAGAGGACGAGGACGAGGACGAGGACGAGATAAAGGGCCCCGGTGAGTCACCCGCCCGTCATCACCCAGTTGTCGCCGCTGATGGAGATCACTAATATATGCTGCTCACCTGCTCACCTACCCGAGGACAATGGAAACACGGTAGTGGTGTACCAGCCGCCTCAATGGTGACATAATAAGCACTGCAACGACGGCGACAACGAGAATCAATCAGGGAGAGGGAAAAATGATGGTATACCACCCACCACACTGACGACATGGGATACGGCAGCACAGGCATGTACGCCCATCTATCTACTCACCCCCCACCACTTCCCAAACACTGGCGGACATCATGGAACGGCGCGTCTACAATCCCAGCAACAACGACAATGCGTATCATCAGTGCCACGCACCTCGGCAACAACGGAGATGGCACATCCAGGACTGACGAAGGTGAAGGCGGCGTATACCCGCCACCTCGGAACGTTTCGCACCCTGGCGCCCCCCTCTCTTGCCCCCATGTCGTCTGGCCGTGCCATTCCCATCCCCACCATTATTTTATCGTTGAACAGATATGTGTATTTACACGGTAAAGATTGTCGAGTTCGAGCGCAGTGCCTTCGCAGCGGGAATTCGCCTGTCACCCCCCGGCCAAAAGCGAGCCTTTGGCTCGTTTCGCTCTTTAAGCAATCGACCAGCATAGTACGCAGCGGTAGGTACACTATCCTGCAAACATTTTTTCCGCGATGACAGAACGAATACTCTCTAATTTATCCGATACCCTGGGAGGGTAAACGATCTGTATCGGAGTTCGAGTGTATTTGAGTACCAAAGTTAGGTAACTTGTTCCTTTTTCTTTAGCAAGACTACCTAGAGACCCTTGATCCGGCTCGCTCGATGATCAGACCTGTGGTGATTCCAGCATATGCGAATATATTGTCATAGTCATAGATATGATGATGTCATCCAATGCGATAAACCATGCGAAAGAAGAAAGGAATCTGGTACATGAAAAGCAAGAAAGAAAAGCGTGATTATCCAGGGCCCAAAACCAAACCGGCGGACCCCACCCATACGATAAGTTAACGAAAGAAAAGACACCACACGCCAACCGTCCTGCTGGCAAAGCTCCCGGCCTGCCCGGGCCAACCCGATTCACGGCCCGCATCGGAAAAAAAAGGATCAAACCATCCACCTTCACATCTCCCCACTCCTCCGCCTTTCGTTCCCATTCACACTCAACCACGCCTCCAACCGTCTCCCAAGCTCCCCACCACGCCCCCCACAGATATCCCCATCCGTCGTCAACGTCTGCTCGCTCTCTTTCGCCTTCTTCAACGGTAACTCGCCAGCTTGTTTTCGGCTCTGAAACGCCGCGACACGAAGCGCCCCCGACGACGGCTCGGAGGTGTCCCCATGCTCGTACGTCGCGAGCGCACCTTCCTCCTCGACTTCCTTGAACCAGTCGTCTTCTTGTTCTTCGGGACCTAAAATATCGTCCACGAGACCCTCTTCCCATCCGTCCCATTCGGCGCATCGATGGGCAAGCCGTAGTCGTGCGCCTACGGCTTCGTAGTGTAGCCACTCTTTGGCTGTGGCGGTCAGGCTCGTCTTGACCGTCGATCGGGAGAGCGCGATGGACGTGACGACTTCCCGAAAGAGCTTGGACGTGAACGAGCTCGTTTGGACGAACGCAGGCAAGTGGGCACATGCCCACAACGGCCGCGTCGTCGTCGACTCCCAATCAATAATGCACGTCTGTAACAGATCAGAAACGAGTAACAAAAAAAGAAAGGAGGACGTACGATCTTGGTATGATCATGCTCGTCCACGAACACGTTTTCCAAGTTGAGGTCGTGACAGTCGATCCCAAACTCTTCTGGGGTCACACTGTTGTCCGAGTGGGCGCCTAGTCGGTCCATGAGACGCATCCAGCGACTCATTTCTTTGCGCACGCTTTGCTCGCGGCGCATGATGTGCGCGACCAAAAAGGTGCTGCGTTGCATGCGGCGGTAGTCGCTGTACATGGCGTCGCCGGGACCTTCCCATTCCTCTTCGCTCTCTTGAGCGTCCCACTCGTCCGAGTCGTCACTCTCGTCATCGGGGACCGCATCGAGGTGATGGTGTCGAGAAGATCGGATCTCGTCTGGGTCGAGGTGTAGTCGGTGAGGGGCAGACTTGCCTTCGCTTTCCTGCTTGACGCCCGCAATCTCACGCTGTACGCAGGACTCGAGGTAGGAACGTGTCGAAGACCAAGGACCCCGATCGATTTCAGACGGATGGGCGAGGTCACCTCGGCCGGATCCAAAAAAGGGCCATGAAACGATAGGACCCACGTGCGACGGTGTGGACGCGACGCGTGCGAGGCAGTGGGTCGCCGTCGGTGTACTTGCCAAAGCGGGTGTAAAGTACTTGGGTTGTATAAACTTTGCAGTTGGAGTGGGTGCAGACGAATTCAGGGGCGGAGCCACTGAACGGGACGATGCAGGGAAATGAAGAGATCCTATATGTGAGAAACGGTGTGCAAACAGGGGTATTATGATAGAGGCTACATTTTTGAACAAGATCTTGAGTTCTTGGTTGGACATTGAGTGATACACGCGGCCAAGGGGAATGCCAGATGCCTAGACGAGGATGTGGAGGAGGATGACGTGACGTGCGAGCGACGTACCTTGGACATGAGAATATATTCGCCGCCGAGACGATTGTGAGGATTAGAGTCGTAATAATATACGTCCGGAACTGGTATGTGGGTCTTTTCGCGTAGGTATTGCATGGTCGCGACTTCGGACTGGGTCTTGAGTCTTAGCATGAAACGGCGAGCGACACGAGCGACGAGCTGCCGTGTATCAGCGAGGGTGACCAGATAGGCCTGATAAGCCACGCAAGGCACGTCACTATTAATGACGACTGCATCCGACGTTCCGACACACCTTGTGAAACGTGCCTGAATGGGGCGGGCATCAGAAGAGTGTGGGGGGGAAGGCGGGGGAAATAAAACTTGCCCGAGCTCAAAAAGGCGATGCGCCCAACGTCGCAATGGGTCTTTTCGCGGACGATGTCGCGGAGGACACGTCGGTCGATCGGAAAGGGTTGTTCGCCGTGGAGGGCAGCATCTGCCTTTGCCTCGCGCTTGCGGTCTGCGAATTCGACGTCCCAATCCCATTCGATGGGGGTGTAGGGTGCTGCGGGAAGCGGAGCGAGCGGGACGGTGCCGGGTAAGATCTGGACCGGTGTGTCTGAGGTGGAAGGGCGACACGTGTTCTTGGACATCGTACTGGAGGAGATGGAGGATGTCAGTGAGAGAGAAAAGAACGGACGAAGGCGAAAAAGCGTTACCTGCGATGATGATGGCCACCGGCCGTAATAGTCTCCTCCGTAAACGCCAAGCCTTGTTTGGCCTTATTTAAATGAGCAGCTGTACTAGTCTTGATGGGCACCGGCACAGGCATCGCTGCGTTAGTAGTCACTTTTGTAGTCGTCCTAGTCGTCCGTAAAGCCTGCTGCAGCCTGGGAGGTGGCTTTCTCGAACGTCTACTAGTAGGGTCGCTTCTCGTCTATATATACCCCCGGACATGAACGAGGCTGGGCAGGGTTTGGGCTTGCGCAACTCCACCCTGGCGCCGCACTCCCCCTGCACCGGACTGGCTTACAATTGCCATCAGAATCTGATCGCTAATACCATCGGTAACGTTTCTCAAGCCGCGGTCCTTATCTTCTTCCTCAACGTAACGCGCGGCTTCCCGGATCACAACAGACTGTGCTAGTTTTTCATCGCAGTCATGCCCCGTCATATCGACCCTTGAGACCTGGGTAAACGTGCGCCACTGTCAGCACAAATGACGCGATTCTATGAATCATCAAGTTCCCGGGATATATCTCCCCATGGGCGTCTCACATGTGCTCTAAAGTTAAAATCCTTCGATCTCCAATCTCCCTCTCTTGCGGCGGTAATGCGCCCCATGGTGCCAACCGGCCATCCGAAATATCATAGTCATCCAACCCACATCGCGCAGCCCCATAAGATATCAATACAAGGCTTCGAGCGAAGATCGAAAAAAAAAATACACTAGGCTGCGAGGTCAAACGAATAATCAAGATCAAGGCGACCGCCCATATGATGGTTCAACACAAATCACTTCGTCCACCCGCCTCTTCAACCAATCCAGCACGTCCGGCCCCACCGCCGCACAATCGCACAACTCGAGATGCCCCAGCTTCGACGGCGTCACACCGTGCACCATCGTCCCCGTCCCCGCCTCCGGATTCCGCGCTTCGATCAACTGCACAAGCTTGGCGATCCCGTCCGGGTGTGTGTGACAACTCTTCATCGTTACCGATTTCAAGTTAGGACAGATCCAATGGGCCTGCTCGTCCTCGGGTGTGCCAAGTGCAACCAGAAAAGGCTCCAGCGGCGTCCCTCCCACGATCAGAGACTCGATATGGTTCATCTCTGCCAAGAAGTTCCACGCAATTACGATCCCCCCGGGTCCATAATAGAGCGTCGAATTGCTCGTGCTGCCGTACGACACTGACAGCTGTGTCACCGGCGGGTTATTGGATCGCTGTAATAGATTCGTAATCACATCCTCTATCGGATCCCGTGCTTCGATGTCAAGGTTTAGCACGTCCAACGCCGGCAATATCAGCATGTCCGTCAACGTCGCCATGTGATAATGGCCGCCAAACGTCAGCTCTCGGAGCTTGGGCAGAGAAGTCGAGCACAGCGGGAGTATGGCCGGCAGGACCACTGCAAAGTGCAACGTGAGCGATTCCATATTAGGGTTGTTCGAGATGATGTGCAGGACGCGATCCAGCGGCAGGTGGTTGGATGGGAGCGATCGAAGGTTGAGGGAACGCAAGTCCGTTTTGAAGATGGGAGAGGACCATTTAAACGGCACATGGTGGAGCATGAGGGACTGTAGTCGGGATAACGACACGGAGGTCGACGGCGTGGTGCATGGTAGCCAAGGCCACTCGGTAGCATAGATCGTCTCGGCACAAGATATTTCAAAGTCTCTTAGCATCGGCGCATCACCTGCATGATTCGATAGTGAACGCCAAGTCCAATGAAAACCGCGCATGCATACCATTGATCGACTTGAGCGCAGACATGGACGGAAACTGCTTGTCGAAGCGAAAGACGAACCGTTGCCATCGATGCATCTGCTCGATCAAATAAAAGATGGCGATGTGTCCCCAGTGTGTATTGCGCTGCACCTGTGGGCTGCTCCGCGACGACGGTGGCGGTGGCGACGGAGCACCCCAGGTATCGTGGTGTGACGGCGACTGCGGGACGATAATGGGCGTTTGGGCCGGCGGCAACAAAATGGTCGTGCCCGGTGGCGGATGGGGCAGGACGTAGTGCGTCGGCGGACTAGGCGGTGGCGGGATCCACGGCGTCGGCGACGAGGCCCTTGCACGAGTCGACGGCTCAGTCCCCCCATTGACCCTCAGATAGATTTCAATGTCGAGCGGCACCTTGTCTCCCGAGCGTTCCAACCAAAGCCGCACCGTATCCGGGGACGCGCTCTGGTGTGTCACGAGACGAATCTGAAAAAAATGACGAGATGAGAAAGAAAGCTAAAAACGGGACGACACGGACGACACGCGGCGCGGAGAAGCTATA
Source organism: Austroboletus niveus (assembly GCA_038090255.1). NCBI lineage: Eukaryota > Fungi > Basidiomycota > Agaricomycetes > Boletales > Boletaceae > Austroboletus > Austroboletus niveus. Next base: position 49,250 of record JBBPMJ010000105.1, read on the forward strand.
CCAGAACGGGAAAAAGAGAGCAGGACGAGGAGGCAAGCCAGGACGTGACGCAACGGGCACGACCATGGCATCGATAAGCGGTAGAGAGCGCCGTTTGAGATGCGGCGAATAGGAGGCCGCAGTGTCTGCCGTGCCGCGGCGGGGACGAAAAGAGCAGGACGCACCTTGGACCAGAGTTGGGGTATGGAGAGGGCGAGCCTGCGCCAGAGTACACAGACGGAAGCGAGGATCCACGCACAGCAAGGGTGATTGTCAAAGTTGAACGTAAAGATGAGGCGGAGGAGTTCGTGGGGGAGACGACGTATGGGCGATATGTATGCGAGGGTGTGTTTGACCTGGTGCTCGAGTGCACGCTGGTCGCGCTGCATGTCGCGAATGACGCGCCGGCGGTCAGCGACGATCTGTGTGAGTGCGGCCTCGGCGGTGGATATCCGCTCTGAGAGCAAAGCGAGCTCCTGGCGGTGAGATTCGAGGGCAGCGCGGGCCTGTGCGATGGTCGATTCGGTCGGGGGCTCGGGGAAGGCGAACGAGGCCATCGCGGGCGAAAAAGAGCTCTAGACAAGACCGGATGGGAAGCACCTCGTCCCTTTCACCAAGAGAGCACGTGAGCGACTACAGTTCTCTACTACACTACAATATTACTACTACAGTAGTAGTTCACTTCTTTCCTGCCTCTATCGCATCCCCGTTCTTGCACGCAATGATCTTGATCCGTCCAGCCGACACCATCTCGTTCGACTCCATCTTGAACGACGGGTTCTTCACGATAAACGTCCACACGTCGTCACACAGACGGTATGTGTGCAAGTGTCCCTGCAACCACGTCAGCCAAACGGGGGAAAATTCAAGGCGAGGAGTACCTTGAGCGTCGTCTTCGTCTTCACTTGCTTCACCATCGTGTCCGCGAGGGACTTGTCGAACTACAAACACCAGTCAGTCGCGCACGCATGTCAGCGCGCGGAACACCGACCTGTTGGAGCACCTTCATCGCCAGCTGCGGCGTGATGGCACCGCTCGTAATGAGCTCGTCCAGCGAGTCGGTCAGCGCCATGCCGATCCTGCACCGTCGTTGGTATTCGTCGCTTCCCAAAGGTAACCTGACACGTACGATGATCCTCTGTAGAATTCATAGTATGCTGTGGCCATGGTTGGACGTCAGCTCGAGTGGACCGTCCCACGCAATATGGCGGTGGCTTGACGTTACCCCGAATGTGACACGTCACAGAAGTGTTGGGCCTCTATGTGGGTTTACCAGATCCCTGCGTCGGTGAGATGGCCGAGCGGTCTAAGGCGCCAGACTAAGGATCAGGTCATTCAGATGACCACAGTTTATCTGGTCCGAAAGGGCGTGGGTTCGAATCCCACTCTCATCACATCTTATATATTTTTTTCATCTATATACGAGCGAATTGGATTACACTCCCCCGTCACCGTACTACGCGGCACCCGCATGAAGGTTAGAAGCACCTACATACCATGTATCTCTATCTAAAAGACTTTCCGTCACGCGAGAAAACATTATCTGATCAATTATGGACGAAGGACGAAGGGAAAAAAAGATGTGATGAGAGTGGGATTCGAACCCACGCCCTTTCGGACCAGATAAACTGTAGTCATCCGAATGACCTGATCCTTAGTCTGGCGCCTTAGACCGCTCGGCCATCTCACCCGTGAACAGAGAGAACTTATAACCTATGTATACAAGGGCACCAAAAGTGCTCCTGATCCGAAAGTTCTGCCTTTCCAGATACTCGTCCGAGAAATTAGAGATGTCATCCAAGGCAACTAATTCCACTGTAAGTTCATGTGTTTCCTCTTCACCATAGCTCTGTCCTCTTGGGATGATTCATCTACTACGACATAGCCATCCTTTTGGTGAGGCTCATATTGGGCCGTGAGCATCGTCATTGTGGAGTCTGCAAAGGAAGTGCCAATCAGGAGGATGGGTAATAACGTCATTACTTGACGTGCTCTACGAGCACAACCGAGGCTAATTGCGAGTTATGATTGGAGGACAGCCAGCCAAAAAGGAAATTAAGGGTCAATGTCTTGGCCGATAGCCAAAAACTAGTCGTGACCAGTCCGGACTACTTTCCGATTCTTAGATGTGCATGTACTAGAGTTCACGAAGACGATGCACGATGCACCGGGGCCGAGGTGGATGAGCGTGGTGGCTTGGATTCAGACGGCTCGTCGCGGAGGGTGCTTGCGGGTACGCTGGTCATCTCTGCGTTAATACAAGGGCTTGGCTTCCCTGGAAGACTTTCAGGTTTTGTCCCCAACCTGCCGTTTAGCGCTTGGCCTCGTCAAACTCTCTCAGGCCATCACTACTTCTTTCAACGCCACTGGAGTTCGACTCACCTAGGATCGTGAACCCCCACCCCCAAGTATGTACTTGCGAACGGCTATCCGCTGGGGGCTAGCGCTGATCCAGAAGTTAGAACAGGGTTGTATCGTAAGTCGACGCTAATGCTAGCGTAATCGCGGTTCTCGGACATCTGGGACGTCCCTGATTGTGCTCCATAACATTACGCGGCCTGCGATGACGATATGACATCAGTGCGCGAGGCTGGATGTATGGTCGATTTGAACGGGTTTTCTGGGACACACCTCGAACAATTCGAACGCTCTCACGACCAGTGGACCACTGTCCTTCACGTCCTCGACCCATTATTTACATTGACGCAGTCTACAATGCACTTTCCAAGATGTTCGTACGAAGCGAGTATTGATCACGATCACACGGGAAAATGTGAATGGTAGCCGATCTTGGCCACACCTGGACAAGTTCAGGCTGCAGTTGTTCTGCTATGCATTACTTGCGTCTCTGTTGCAGCTATTAGGGACGCTTAATCGGTTGTTTTTAGGAAATTACATTCATGTCTAGTCGTCCTGTATCACACTGGTGGTAACACAGAATGATAAGCAGTAAAGTGAGCTGTGTCGCATATGATCTCATCGCACTGGACGGTCACGTACACAGGTTTTGAAGCTCTACAGCGACGTACTTTGTTTGACCTTCGTCTTGGCACAGTTCGGAACCTTTGGAAGAATGACCAGCTTGAATGCTGTAATTATTAGCCGGTAAGCTTCCACTTGAGTAGACACCCATGACTGAGAGCGGACTAGATCAACTTCCATCTTCAGCGATTACGACCTTTTCAAGCCCTATGAAAAGGCGGGGAATTCTGTGCTGGGCTCCAGGTTATTCAAACACCTGCATTGCCTCTTTCTTCTCTGACAATCATCGACCTATTCTACGATGCGCTTTTTCCATCTCCTCCCTGTACTTTTCCTCTCTGTCACCAGCTTCGTTGCTGCTTCCCCCACCTTGGTCACCTCTCGCAACGATGATACTGTCCAGAGCATCGTCGAAGCCTTTTCGACTGCTACTACGAATATCCTGACGTTGAGCCAACAACTTGGTATGCCAGTCACTTCTAACGAGACTGTATTCTGAGTACGCAACACAGCCTCGTTCCCTGATGCTAGCCAAGTCAACTCGATCGTCTCCCAATCCACTGCAATTATCAAAAACACCTCAAATGAGCTACAGACTGCTTTCCGAGGCACAGATTTTTCTTCGTCGGACTCGGGGGGAGTGAAGCCAGTCGTGCAGAAGTTTGCCAACGTGAGTACGTTTAAAACCCGGGGTGTACAAAGACTAAAGCGCCTGTTTGTTTTCATTGTTATTATCAATAGGCGTTGAACTCGTTCTTCGATGACTTGAAGCCTGCGATGGAAGTGACGCCCGTTGATGCCCCCGCCGCCGCCACCGTGCCGGACTTCGTGGAGGTTCTGTACGTGTACTCTTTTATCTGACCTTTACGATGTACTCAAGGTCCTTTTTGTTTTAGAGCCGATTTAGTGTGTATCACTGTAAACGATGGGCCGTTAGTTTTAAATGATGCACTTAAACCTGTTGTGGAATATTCTCTCAGCCCTTCACTAGAGTTTATTCTCGGTGACACTCTTTTGGATCACTCCAAATTCACTTCACCATTGGAGTGTGTTAAAAATTCCTGACGTTTGAAGTGGCTCGATTAGTTGCCCCAACTTGAAAATGATGCCAATTTTTGACGTGTCATGTAGTACGACCATGTCTAGCACCGACTAGCATTTACACGATTACGTTTTCTTCATGGCTACTGTCAGGTTCGCAAAAAGTCTTTCGTTCAACTTTGGAGATCAAGAAGTGTGCAATGTGGAAAATATCGAAGTGCTCTATGGCAAAAAATCACAGTGGCTCCATCCACTGTACTTTTTATTGGTCGAGACGGCGCAGAGGATGGCTCAACGACAGCGTGATGTAACATGAAATAAACATATGAACCAGTGTTTATGGTAGGTAACTCGTACGTTGCTCTGCAGGACGATTTTCGCTACAAATAGTAGTGTAATTGTTCCAAACTTTGGCTGCAAGCCTGCAAAATACTACGTCGAGAAAAAAACAAAGGAAAAAGCAAGCTTTTGATGAGAGTGGGATTCGAACCCACGCCCTTTCGGACCAGATAAACTGTGGTCATCTGAATGACCTGATCCTTAGTCTGGCGCCTTAGACCGCTCGGCCATCTCACCAACGACTTTCAGGAACAAGAACATCAATTGAGGTGGATTTCTGGAATGTTTATCTATAACTGTCACCAGCAAGATCTATCGGCGGCATATAGTTCACCAAATACCCCAGAAACATCTCGAGTAGCGACGCCATCATGGCCAGTCACGTCTACCTTGACATCTAGGTAGGCGACCAGAAAGAGTATGACTGCGACCAGAATGCGTACAATCATACCCAATCCCTCCTCGACACATACGCAACCAGCTACGGCCTACCGTACAAACCACAGAGCCTCTATTGGCAACGTAAACTTTTACAGAGCATCGGTACCGATGCGCAGCTGTTGTTCGAACTGCCAGCGTCCCCGTGTTCGACCTGAGCACATCGCTCGTCGGACTTCAAGACGACGACCAACTTTGTGGCCGGGCGACAAGGGGGCGTATAAGAACGCGCCCAACAGGAGGCTTCATTATCTGGATTTCCCCGTCCACCGCATCGTCAAAGGCTTCGTTGCTCAGGGCGGGGACATAATAATTCGCAAGGATGGAAGCGGCAGAGAGGTAGGTCCACCAGTTAATTCTCATGGCATCATGCGTGCTGCCTTGGTTCTGATCTGATGGCAGTCTATTTACGGTGTGATTTCAAAGCTGAGGAAGAGGGCTTCAGGGTGACGCCCCGTAAAGGCTCGCTTGGAATGGCAAGTTCCAAGACCAGTTTGGGTGCCCGGAATACATTATAATTCTATCGTACTCACGGACGACGGAGCTCAGCTAAAGAAGCTAAAGGGCAAATATGCGATTTTCAGCTAGTTCATCAATGAGGGGGTAGAAGAGCTGCGCATCCTGGACCGCCTCAGCGAGGCTGGAGGTGACAATGTAAAGTTCCCGAGTCGTTCTCGGATAGGGGTTGTGGAGCGTATAAATCAAATCAATCTATGTAAGTTGCCGGCGGCGCGTCCTAACGAAATGGAATAGTTCCAGACCTGTGCGCCTTTGCCTGCAGGTCGTTACATCACTATTCCTTCAACCTTGTCATACATACACCATGAGAATATTTTTCGGGATGGAATACTGAGCGCTTGAGCTTATTCCTCAATTTCGACGCCGTGACTGCGATTTCAAACTTAGCGGCAAGCTCCCTGCCTTGAATGTCTTTCGTTACGCGTGAATGAGCGGGGGGACAATGCTTCAGTTGAGCTGAAATGAGCTAGTTGGATAGAATGCTAAAATTTTCTTGCCTCGCGATCTGGACATGAAATTCAATAAAACGAGGTCGACGCCACGACATACATATACACCGCTTGCGGTGAACCCCTGTCTGAGAGTGGAGTATCTACATGCTCCGCTCCACGCAATGGGTGGAACCTCATCGGCCGATTGCGTGTGCAAAGGACACGTAAAACAGACAGTATGCTCTCCCGCTTTGATCGGCAAATTTTTGAAAGCGCGCACAAACGTGTCCATCGGCATCACGCGATTAGAAATAAGGTGTGTAAGCCGGGGCGTAGTAAGTCCTCTGAAGCTTGTACCGTGAGTCCACATTGCACAGGGATTTGTGGGTAATACCGTCATCGCCGTTCAGTGAAAGGTGTGTTATTCCCCCATATGTTATACTCCATCCAAATCTGGCCGGGGACCGCGGCCTCGTGTGATACAATCGATGGCATGAGGCCAAGTTTAAAGACGTAGGAGGCAATTAAACAGCCCGAAATGGACGGCGGAATATTCTTCGACTTTGAAAGTTTATTTACCTGCGCAGATAGAAGGGGACGGGTGATAATTAAGTGATTAATTAACAGAAGTCAGATAGTGAGAGTCCGACGGGTCCTCGCGCAAGTCGTCAAGTCATCGATATGACGCACTGATCCGAAGACTCGAAACACATGCATGCTGGGTAGATGGGCTCCTGGTGGATGAGATATCAGATCCACAATTGGGCTTACGGGCGGAAGGGTGCCGCGGGGTTCATGCCTTGTGATTTGAAAACATTATGCTTAATTAAAATAAAGACTTCGGCAGGTGCATGGTTCCGATGTAACAGCTCAACGATTCGAGCAAACAAACATGGAGGCGGTTATAGACCAGCAGCACTGTTGCATACGTGAACCTCTGTCCTCTCAGAAAAAACATTTATAAAAAAAATGGCTCACGCGACCTTCCTCTTGGGTGTTATATGTACATGTTCGTTTCCTGAGTGTTTTGGAGCGTCTAAACGGTCTCGTAGTTCGCCTTCGGGTCCACCCATGCGTTCACAAATCTGCAAGGCTGTGGCATGAAACTCCTCGGGAACACCACTCGATCTTTCCAACAAAATCAAATGCGGAAGTATTCGTGTGTGGAATAATCGATGAGCAACGGAGCCACCCTGTAAGCCACACGAAGAAAAAGGGTGGTCATAGTCAAACACTAACGCGCGGGAACGAAAACTAAGCACGAACGAATTGGTGATAAACGCCCCCAACGACCGCCTGGACGGCTTCTCCCATAACTTTGTAAAGTCCGACACTCTTTGCGACACCGGGGGATGCCGCCAGTGCCTCATCTAGTTCGGAATCGGGATTTTGGGTTTGAGCGGTCTGAAGAGTTTGCTTGGGAACAGTGGGGACCCAGAGAAGCACACGACCAAGTGACCAACGAGGTGCAACATGTTCTCCCAAGAAATACGTGTTTAGTGCGCGAGAAGCTAAGCGTTCGTAATCGCGATGCGCGTGACCCTGTGCGACTTCGTGGACGAACAGCAGGTAATATGACTCCAAAACGCGGCGGCCTATCAAAGATTATATCATAAAAGTAAACATGAGCCATGAGCGAGAGAAAATCAGTTTCATGTACGGAAACGCACCGATGAAGCCCAAACGACCGTTGTGGCCATGAATAGCATTTTTATGACTGCCATGGGTGAGTATTCGCCTTGCTAACTCCGGAGGAAACTCCAAGGATCGAAAGACAGAGTTTAGATGGGCAACAAAACGCGCGTCGTCATCCAATTCTCCGGGTGTGTAAGATGATGCATGGCCATGGGCAGAGTTAGTATGTCGCGTCGAGAAGTTGGCGTGTATTGGGGGTGTCCGTGGTGTGAGCGGCAGAGATTTTAACGAGCACCGAGAAGGAGAAATAAGGGAGCGGACAGCTCTGGGAAGACGGGACATTGAGAGCTATAAACTGTGTTTACGAGGTGGAGCAGAACCTTGACTCGAAGCTCACACGAGAGCGATAGACAAATTGCAAACTGGCGTGAAAAACTTGTCCGGTCACGTGCCCAACATACGAATTCGGCATGATAACCGAGACAGACTCTGGCCTCAAGATTACAATAAGGTCCAGATACCCGGTAACAGGTAATAAACGAGGCTTCTATTGAAACTAGAAGAGCGGATCCGGACTCGCTAACAAGGTTTGTCCCAAAACCACAGACTATACTCCTTAACACCCTAGCACGCCCCCATCCAGTGAACTGGCATCGTGGTTGACATGTGCCAGCTGTTATCTCCAAGGAGTATCGATCAGACGGTACCCTTTTCATAGCAGGATCCTCCGCTACTCTGGTTTTAATATCAGAGAACGGTCCTCAGCTGCCAGCCTGGCGCCTGTTCGGAAACGAGCGGGCAGGACTAGCCGCCGACTCGTGCATTGCTCTCACATATGTACCGATCCGAGAACATGGCGGCTCAAGTCGCACAGTATCCCACTGCAGAATAGCATACCGTTCGGATCTCCGAAAGCCGCTGGGGCACATTTTCATCGACAGGTCCCCCTTGTCCTGGATTGCCCCGATCGGGAAGCTGCTTCGACTCATCGCCCAGGGACCTCAATAATGTCTAGAATGGAAAAAATCTGTGCTGCTTGATTCCATGAGGTATGGGCCTCTCCAGGCCACCCGCATTAGATCAACAATTAGTTTCTTGCGTAATCTTTCTCCCACCGGCGGTGTGGCGTTGAGGGGTGAATTTGGACCAATCACCCCGGCGGAGAAGTATAAACTTGGTACTCGCAGCAATTGCGAGACGTGTAAAACCCACAGGAACTTTCAGGGTTCTTGTTTGGCATGGCCGTTGGTCGCACAGTTCCGTGGCTTTGCGGCGCTACGTGCCTCTAATGCCTGTTGCATTCGAAGGCACCGGCGTTCTGACGCACACACTATAAAGCCGACAGGAAATACATCCGCGTCTTCCGTCCACCCGTTCTCCTCAGCCTCAGATGTGTTCGGCAAACGTTTCGTTCACCACGATGAACTTCAATGCTCTCCCCACCCTCTTGTTCTCCCCGGCCTCTGGCAGCTTCCCCTTCGAACCCAAGCACCTGTCGTTGCGGGACAAGGTCAGAGTGCAGTTGGAGCCCCAGTACGGAGAACCACCCTCGTCGTCCAACGGGGTCTTTCCAAAGGGATGCCTTTCGCTGAGTGCGCCACACGCGGAAGTTTGGATACAAGGGAAACAGGTAAGACTCTTTTTTTACTCAGTTTTCATCAAACACTGATAAGCGGGCCAGGTGCTCATCAGAGATCGTTCCTCGGCGTACGGTACTTACGTCAACGGAATCCGAATACAAAACCAAACATTGCTGCAAGACGGAGATGTCGTGGTTCGTGTTCTGCCGTCTCTGCAATCGTTGCTTGCTCCTCATCTCTGCTTTTAGACATTTGGACAGTATTTATCTCGTTCATCAGCTCTCGTCGGCACCTCAGATTCTCAACTTAAACCCATCGTGGCATCCATCTCCCTCATTGGTGTGTGACAATGATGGGCGCTCTAAAAGCACAGCTGCGTGCATGAGTTGCGGCTTCCCTTTTCATATACCACCTCCCATAGATACTTATCTGTCTTGGTAGTTTCCTTGGTCGCTTGTCTGTACTAGTCCCCACTGTAGCCTTTGGACATGTACACTGCTGTACTCTCCCTACTACCCTGTACTAAAATTATGCACGCCTTGTTACAATTGCTGTCCAGGCAGCCGAGGTTTCGGAAAATCACGTGCAGTCTCAAAGTTCCAAGTATAGTCCCGTAATGCAGATATTTCCATACGGACCTGCGTGTCTGTTTTCTCGGTCCGGGGAAACGATAATGAAAACAAAGGCACGACTGATTCAGGAGATCGGTGATATATACCATCGGACGAGAAAACGGCCCGATCAGCGCGAAATTTAAACGCATTCTGCAATCTGCATATCAGTCAATCGTCAAGCGCCCCCGCGTCTTCTGCGATAAAGCACAACAGCCTGCTAGCAAGCCAAGGAAAGTGATCAATGCGAAACGACCGGGGGCTGGACAAGAACTAAAGTCGTAACAGGGAGGGAATGCACCTGGCACCACACCGGAACAGTCATAGCCCCGCACGGCTACTAGGAGAGGTATTGTGAACAAAGCTGGGCCTAGAAGGCGTGTCCGAGGATGCTCCCAATTCGTCCAAACGCGCATCTCAACGAACAAAACGCTCTCTCCTCGAGGGATGTTCATTCCGTTCCTGAACGTCGTGAGTCCATCAGGGAAGAGAGGCAAAGAGAATTCTACATCGAGAAGTCGCCCAATTTCCGACATGTTCCCTTCCATTGTTTCACATTCCAACGAGCGAGAGGACCAAGTCATGCTCGATGAGACTGGCGTGTGGTTCTTGAAACGCTCGACTGGTACCAAACATTCGTCGCCGGCGGCCGCAAACCCGAGTTCGGAACGACTTGGAAGTTGGATTTTTGGATTCGAATTCGAATATCATTCAAGTTCTCGTCCCACGCGTACCCGAAACCTCCCGATGCAAGATGCAGAGGTGTCTGTCGTGATCGTGCCCTCTCTGCGTTCTTCCACGCACACACATGCACTTGCATGATTTCTTGGGTCGATACGGAGACCACGGAGTGAGAAAGAATGCGCCAAATGGAGATTGCGTGTGTGAGTCGACGAAGGGCGGGCTTAAGGCATAGAATGGTAAGGAGGATGTGCACACCTGAAATGTTCTGATGGGATCAGCACACCCTCCCACTGCAATACCATTCCGTCCAATGACCATGACAACCCGAGGCCTGCATGAAACGCGCAGCTCGCACATATATGTGCACAGCGATAGATGTTTTTTTGTCTGCTCTTCATGGTGATCCGAGGACGAACCGAGGAAAAGGAGACGTTAAAAGCACTGAGGGGTTCCGATAAATTGACCTTTTGATTTGTAAACAAGGAGGAATGCAAAAAATGCACTGGTGTTTAGATCTTACTAGATGAGACCGCGGTGCATTCTCCTAAGGCCGTTCTTCTGAAGGATGCCCTCAGGTCGCTTTCCACTTGATCATCTGTATTAAAAAGCAGTCAAGGTCGAGGACCTGAAACTCGAACCCAAAGTCTAATACCTATCAGCCGTTCAATGTAACTCCTCCCTAAAACCATATAACGAGTCAGTCACGCGCCATGATGAGAAAAAAGAATCGCATTTAAATAGCACCTCCATTGCGGTGTAGATGGGGCATGCAGATGCCAAATCTCCAGCATCCCTCGGTGTTTCACCACACCGTGGCCTGTGCGTCTTGATGGCGAACTCGGGGCCGGCTTACGGACGACACTGCATACGCAGGCGTCCGGCCTAACCAGTTTTTTTTTCTCCTCCCTTGCCTTCACATGGCGAGGCTTCAGCGTGCCAGCTGCCGTCCTTTTTCAGGTTCGGACCTACCGTTGATCGCGTTCGGATGTCTGGATTACCGGAACGGCGATAGACCGCCAACATCATTAAAAACTTACGTAATCACTTCGAACGTCTGAACAAAAGAAAAAAAAAAAGGCGAACTCGAGGACGATCCCGGACGTCAGCATGCGTCACAGAAACGGAATGAAACAAAAAGGCGTGTCAACCGCATTCGGTGAGACAATAACATGTGCAGATCGCCGCGTCGGGCGAACAGCCGCTACGCTAGTGTTCCCCTGTCTCACCGATCTGTTTCGAAAGAGGGCGTCGCGGAACTATCCAGATTCGTGTGATTGCCGATTCGACATATAAGTTGGACGTCATCTGAAGAAGAAAAAAAAAACACAATAGTAAAAAAAAATAGGTGAGCTTGGAGTCGTCAGCACGCGTGACGAACGGGTAGAAAAAGAGACAATGGCTCAGGCTGGAGCCGAGCTGTTTGGGGGGCATCCAGATCGCCGTCTTGCTCAATTCTAGATCTTCTTTCAAGTCTTCCATTTTATTTATTTATTGAACAGCCACTCGACGACTCGGAGCTTCGGATCTTCTGCTGTGTCACCCAAACTAATTGTTTCGGAGAGGCTTCGCGTCTGGCATCGGGATCCTGAATTGATAAATCAAAAAGACGTACCCGCCAGGTCCTGGTTCAGGCCGGAATGTCATCATCAGAAACCGAGAGACTCGTAGGAAGACACTTTTCTGGATCCTTGAAGCCTTTGGCAATTGGAAAAAGGACAAATGCATCAAACACGAAAAAAAAGTGATAGAACTTCGCCCGATCATTACGTGACCGAGACACCATCGACAAAATTCCTTGTAAATATCCTCCGAGGTATGAGGAACCAATGCACGTCCAAAAGTAGTCCAGCGTGTGCACACAGTACACTATTATGCGTCGTCCTCCCAATTGTCCGGTACCTCCTTGATCAACGACGGATCGGCCGCAGCACTAGCTTCCACATCGCTCACACCCCCGGCACTTCCATCCACCGCTTGCCTCCGCAGCGTCCGCACCGACGGAGACACCCACACACCATCACCACCACCACCACCACCACTAGCACCTACCCGACTTCCGCCAGGCGATGGCACTCGCACGGGCGTCGTACTCCCCGACCGCCCGCCCGGAACACCCAATGCCGACTTCGCCACCGTACTCCACCCAGTACCCGTACCCGTGCCTGTGCCCGCGTTCGTGCTGACACCGGCGCTACCCCCACCTGCAGTCGGCCCCGCCGCACTGACAGGCTTACCTAGGCCTGGGCTACCTCCCGCCCGCCCGACCATTGCCGTCACATGTTGCGACAACAACGGCATCGGCACGCGCGTATCGATCCGTCGAATCAGCTGAACGCTTCGATGCGGCTCCTGGTCAACCATGACCGTGTCCATGCGGTACACCGAGGCGAGCTAGACAACGACATCAGTGGTGCTCGACAAAACAGCCAATACACGTACGTCGTGCACAAACTTGCGCTGATCGAGCTTCATGTGCGGCAACACTTGTGTCCTCTTATCCGACACGATGAAACTGACGTACCAATAAAATAAAATAAGCGTTAGCGTTCGAAAAATAGAACCACCAGTCAACGTACTCTGCAAACGCCCTTTCCACCGTCTGCGCGAACCGGGGACCCATGCCCCGCGCGCTCGCTACAATCTCGCTCGACCACGTCACCGTCTTGGCACTCGCGCGCCGCTTCTCCTCACTGATCCCAAGCGCATCGGCCAGCCTCGCGTTCCGCTTCTGGATCGAGCACTCGCCCGTGCACGCCAACGCAAGCCGCGTCCCTGAACACGGCACCGTCGAGCGCAGGTGCCCGCACGCACAGGTCAGCGTGACCGGCGTCAGACAGGGCTCCGTCTCGGGACAAGCGGACGGCGCGTGGCACGTCTGCGTGCAGGGATGTTGGGCAGGGAGACTGGAGCAACGTGAGCCTTCGGAAGTAAATTCGACACCAATGACGCACCATGATTTACGAGGTTTGCCGCAGACGGCTGTACACGGTCCACATAGGTCGGCATGGCAAGGTCGTCCGCAGTGATGGAACCCGCACGTGAGGAGTCTGTAAGTGGCAGGAGAACATCAACATTTGTTCAACCAGAGCCAGACAACACGACCTACTTTCCACATGCAGTGCCACAGCTCACCTTCTCTTGCGAGCACCGTACGTTTCCCACTTGCTTCTTCCCGCACGCACACAACTTGTCCGTCAATATCACACACGGTGGACACGGCTTGTTCACGCGCTCCTCCTCTCCCAGACCAAGCCCCTCGTCAGCAGTATCCGCACCAGCGATAACCACCTCTTCGTGGCAAGCGTGCGGCAATTGTGCATGCCCACACGCTGGCGGCAGCCTCATACATGGATACACGCAACGCAACCGGGTACCGCATTGAATTGGTGGCTCGAGCACCATCCGGCCACAGGGACAGACAAGATCTTCAAATACGCCTCTCGGACACGGCGGACATGGCCCCTTGTGGTCGCGTTCCTGACAGCGGTGGTTTTCACACGCGAGCACGCGGTTGCACGGTAGATCGCATTCGTGGAGAGCACGCACGGCGGGGTCGAGTTGGTACTGCTCGGCCTGAGAGAGATCGCGTCGCTTTGGGGTCTTGATGCGCGACAAGAGGCTGAGAGGACAACAGATACGCCCGCATGGGTGCCGCCCACAGGAACGCGTTGCTTGGCAGGGCTTGTCGCACAAAATGGTGTCGCTCGCAAGAGTTGTATCGCCGCCGGTGGGATGAAGCGCAGTGATGCCATCACCACATGGCGTCTTGTGTTGCGTGGCCCCACAACGACAGGTGCGTACAATTTGTTCCGTGCAGGGCGGACAGGTGTCCCAGTGGCAGGTCGCTTTGCAAAGATGGCCACATGGAAGGAATTTTGAGCAGGTAGAAGTACAGGTGGGGAGTGGGGATGTACAGGACGCCCGGGGTTCAAGGAGAGGTGCAGAGCGCGAGCTGCTGTTGGCTGCAAATTCGTTGAACGAACGGGCGATGCGACGTTGGCCGCAAGCACAAGAAACAACGCGCTCGGGGTCGAATGGGCATGGTGGAGGGGTTCGAGAAGGTGGATGACAGGGCTTTGAACAAGTGTGCTTTGAACAGGCGAATGGACTATAAGAGAGGTTGGTGGGATTACGTGGAAAAGTGAATAGAAGCCGTACCGTTCACATGGATGACGACAGCCATAGCTGCCCATCCATACTTGTTCGGAGCCATCGTTCTTGAGAACGATACATTCGGTGTTGTCTTCGACTTTGACTTGGCCGCATGCGATGAGTCTCGTATCTTGCCCACACCAACAGTGCACCTCTTCTTTCACCGGACATGGCGGACACGGTCCCTCGTGACAGGTCTGCGCGCACAAATGTTGGGTATGCCCACACTGTAGAGGTTTTTGACAGAGCTTAGAGCACGAGAACGAGGCGGCTCTCTCGCCAGCTTGGCATTTCGCGCTATGTCGCTCCTTTCCACAGAAACACGCCGCCTGAATGGTCACCGCGCAGGGTGGACATGGCCCTGGATGACATGGCAGCGGACAGGCGTGTTGGCACGTTGAGCGCGGGCGTGAACACGGTTGTGCGCACGAGTGTGGTGTCGCAATGCGCGGCGGAGCGGGGTTACGCATCCGGAGACAAAAGCACCTGATGTAGTCCTGTCACATGAGTATCCCATCCAAGGAAGAAGATGCGTACATGTATGTCTGGGGTACCGCCTGCCGTGTCGCGCGACAGCCAGGGCAGTGCCATTCGCCGGGCCGCTGCTCGCCGCGGGCGCGCCAGGCTACTTCGAGCTCCTTGATGCTCTTCTCCGCCCAGGGGCGTATACACTTGAGATGAAACGTACTCCAGCAGCAGTGTATGCCCTCGACGTCCTGTGCCTCCGGACTGCCCTGCGGCCCCAGGCGGGCCTCGACGGTGGTGCTCATGGGCGGCGAGCAGGACCACGTTGGGTGTTCGGGTCTAATGGCGTTGAAGCAAATGGGACAGTCGGGGTACGGCGGCGTGCGCAGCGCATGAGTGAGCGTCGAGGTAAGGTCATCGCCTGGTGGCGGCCTGCGCGCATGTCGTGACTTCGACTTGGGTTTCTCAACCTCCTTCTCAGTCTGGGGCTCGGATGGCTGCGCCTGGGGGGTTGCCTCGGTGAGCTTGGCCTTGAATCTCTCGCGACGAGAAGGGTGGAATGATGGAACGGAGACGGACTGCTGTGATGCCGATGATGCTGGCCCATCAGCGAGTTCCTCGGATCGAGGTGGACGGCGGTGCGGTTGTGTTCGTCGTTGTTGAGCACGTTCAGCCTGATCGGCTGGCGGTCGAGCGCCGTCTGAAGCGCCGGTTGGTCGTGGTCGGCCTCTTCCTCTGCCGCCGTGTTGATGGCCGCGACGATGAGCAACTTGTTCTTGTTGACTGGTTTGTTCCATCAACAGGTTATGTCTCACATGGAAAAGTCGATCGGTTTTATGATAGACCTCAATGACTCAGACTGCAATCAATCTCACGGTTCCGACGAGTTCGACTCGACATGACGCTAACGATTAGGAAACAAGATCCATTTGATGCCCTCGTAAGCCTCGAGCAAGCCAACTTGTTCCCCGTCTCCTGCCAATGAATCGCCTCTTGCTCTCTCTACCGCCTCACCATCAGCACAGACCTCGAAAAGCGAGTCAAGACGAACTCTCGGCTTCGGCTGCTACACGCCGGTCCCGTTTTTCCCGGAGCCCACGCTCCATTTCTTCAAATGCATCGAGTACAGCACACGTTGCGCGCGTGGTGCGGATACGGGCAGGCCACTCCGTCTCGGGTATGTGTTGCGCAGAGAGGGCTGTGCGCAGTGTCTTTACGGAATCCTTGTACGTCGCGATTGCCTCTTCATACAAGTCGTACACGCAGACGGCACAACCAGACATGCAGCACTCTGCCGAGGGTATATGCGAGCGAAAAAAATGGACATGCATACATAAGACGTACCATCGTCCGCGGGTGCTTGGGGCTCCTTGGGTATCACGAAACCGGCGATCGTGTCGGCCGTCGTGGGTGTGGGGACCGGCCCAGCTTTGGACGGAGACGTGGATCCGGGAGACACAGAATGCGAAGTACGTCCGCGGGCTGTGTTTTCGAGCGCGCGGTACCGCTCGCTGAGGTTTTGAGCCGGTCGTCGTGGGGCAGATACGGTACTAGACGAGAAACGGACGTTGCGAAGACACCATCGTGCAGGGGACAGCATGCATGAGCGACTCAGTGAGAGAGGTCGTGGGAAATTGCAGTGAATGTCTGTGGCCGTGCGCCCATTGAATCAAACGGCATTAACTTCCCCGGTGTACGTCGCAACACCGCAGTACAACTCAGTTCTATTCTCAGAGTCTCTTCCGAGAACGAAGATGTGGATCACAATACTTCCAGTATGTATACGACTGAGCCAGGTTGAAGAATTTGCAGCAAACCAAAAAGAAATAAAAGGACAACTGCCAGTACAGTCTACTAATCTCCCTGATTAGTTCCACGCTCTCTTACCTCCATCTGTATTTCTTCGAGGGCCTCTGGCCCGTTCTGCTCGACGTCCGCGAACATGATCGCCGAGTCAACACCAAGGCGAGAAACCGATAAGCCAAACGCGGTATCGATGCCTTCGCATTGCACATCCCGTGCGTACAGCTCCCGCATGCTGAGAACGAACCGAGGGGTTAGGGTGTAAACCGGCACGAATTCCACAATGATCGCCAGCACAAATCGCGGACCCACTGTCGGTACCATGTTCAAATCGCTCAGTAGGTTGATGAGCTGGAGCGTAAATATTCTAATATGGCCATCGTTAGCTAGGCTCACTCGACAGTTTGGATTAAAATAAGCAGCAAAGGACGCGACGAAGACGTACGCAAGGAAGTAAAAGACGCCCTGGTGAGTGAGCAAGTTTATGTACCGATTGAGCTCCCATCGTTTTCTCGTTCTATAGGTCTGTAGCAACTCTCCCGTGCATCTGAGGATCGCAAGGATACACATTGTTGCACCATTGATAACTTGGATAATAGTGGCCACTTTCGTCCAAGTAGCAGACAAGGTCGAGATCACTGCACAATACGAATAACTCAGTATTTGACTGAGGAACGCTGAAATGGGAAGCAAACACCGTCAGCTCATTTGACCCTAAAACGCTTGTTCGGTGACTGACGCACCCGACAGATTCTTTGGGATGCTGTAGACGACGCCTATGGTGATCATGGAGATAATCTCCGCCAAGAACAACGCCAATAGAACCACGAGAATTAGTCTCGATCGATTATACATTGCCCACACGCGCAGGATCATCATCACTGTCGTCGCACAATTTAGAGATTTAAGTAGTTTCATTCGGCAAACGACGCAGAGGATACTCACAGTCGGTTGACCAGAGAAAGAGAGTAAACGTCCATTGCTCGATGACCCAGAGTATTTTACCTTGAAAACGATTATAGGAAATTATGTAGCCCGAGAGAAAACGTTCTCACAGCTGTTTGACCCGTGTTAATAGTCGCGTCAATGAGCTCAGGCAGAGAGGGGAGATCCAATACTTACAGCTATGAATATGAATACTACGGCATGAGCGTTCGTCAGCTTGTTAATATCAAAGAAGACATACATTTTTAGGACCAGGAAAGAAGCTGCTGCCATCTTGAGTCACATTTCGATGAGCTTCTTCAAATGGGAATCGCATAGAGACATACTGAGGCAATCGCACCTGATAAATGGAATCGTCTTTAGTACGCGTCCCGCGGGGACAGTTGATTCGAGGCTCACATGACGTTGAAAAGTCCACAATAGCGAACCTATGGCTCGTTGAGCGTCTTGACACATACTACGAAATGAGACGTACGAAAACAAATAGAGCCGTTACCCAAGTCCAGGGTTTGTTCTGCGTGGAATTATCAGAAACGTGTTCATTTGACAGAGATTTACCAGTTGACCCAGATATATTCTACCTATATGCATCATCAGGAAAATATGCAATATTACAAGATGACTATACCTCTTTGAAGAATGTAAGGACTAACAACGATCGTAGATGAGTCAGTACTAACATTGCATGGAGTACTCTTTATCACGCACCGTAATCATATCCAACAGCAGTAATAATAACGACTACAATAGTCTGTTATCGCCTTCAATGTGACTAGCTCGTGTGGACGACCATACCAGATATGTAGTCATTGAGGAAAAGGCTACTCAGGGCGGTCTGCAAGGAAGAGGACATGTCTGCAGAAGAAGATGGAACGACCTGGAAAGAGACGATTAAATATGAGCGCTCAGGATGGTCAAGGTACTGATGGGGATCACACTGCGGATGAGTCAGAAGAAAGGCTATGTAATAGTATGATGTGCTACTGCCAGTTCAGCGTTCACTGACGTCGAACTGGGCTGTTCTTTACCATCATCATGATATCGCCATGTCACCATACGTACATGGCGAGATGCTACTGAGGTAACGGGAGTGGTGAGATGTGAGCGAAAGTATGGAATCATTGAAATGCCCGACAATTGCGGTCGTAGTGTCGGATCACTTCTGCCTGTTCCGGACTTTGTGCTTGGCCAATAGAATGGCGTCGACGACGGCTGCGGAGCAGCAACCTCACAGGCATTTGCTGTACATACCTAGTATTTCAGGCATACGGTGTACGGGCAGGTCGATCGATGAATGGACGATGTACCTACCCTTTGTTGGGGCGATCGGAGGGCGATCGGCTAATGAATGGAGTTAGGCTACTCCATATAGTATAAACGAGTGCCTTACCTCCAGTCGAATGTATACGAGACTGGAGGGAAAGAGACAGCGGTGGTTCCGATAAAGGAGATGTGGCAAAAGATCGTGGTAAATTCTAAGTAAGTCTAGGTACGGGCTGAATCTCCAACATCCTTCACGCGTGCGACGGTAAATGCGGATGCAACGAGTTCGTAGCTCATTCGTTCCACAAATTCTTCGGCAGCAAACAACCCACCCACAATAACGCCCACCATGACCCAATACACCAGATGACTGGCACCCATCACGTCCTTCTCGATGCTCACCGAAAATGCACACGTGACCACCGCAGCATGACAGAGACCACTGTGATCTGCGCAAGGCCGTTGGTGGCGCCGATCGACGCCTTGTTTGGGACGGCGGCATCAATGTACTTGAATATGATTCCTGGTCGAAAACGGGAATCATTGTATTGATCGTTTCGTGGACGATGATTTTGGCTCACTGTAAGTAAAGGTAAAGCTGGAAAACGCCCATAAGACTAACTGGAATCCTACAAGAAACCACACGAAGTAGGTCATATCGTATGCCCGTACCACGGGTTCAGATTGCCGGGAACATCCATATGATAGGAAAGTAGTGATCAAGAACATCGTTTTAGCACCGAGCCAATCATGCATAGGAACAAGGAACATCCGCTGAAGAACGCTATTCAATGTACTAGATAACGCCAAGATAGCTCCAATCATGGTAGGTCGAGATCAAGGCCTCCCTTTTCAATGGGCATCGCACAGAAGACCGGGATTGTAGCCCGCAAGGATATATCGACAAAGGCAAGCATAGCGAAACTCCCAGCTGCGACCAGAACTAAACGTGTGAGAAGGGCACGAAATGGTAGTTTCTTATCAATTGCTTCTCGCACTTGATCACCTTGTGGATCCGATTCAGGTATATGGCCCTGGGTTGTTCTGCCGAACATGTATTGCTCCAATGATAGTCGAGATTTCACGTCTGAATGAGAAAGCAGTGAGCATCATTCCCCGTAATGCAAGCCAATCAGCGAACCTAGGGTCAAAATAAGTACCGTGGTGGTCGCAGAAGTAGAACAAGGTAGGAAATATGGGTATTCTTTTAGGAATTTAGAATCACCAAATATTTCGGGAAATCTTAAGCAGAGACCCGCCGATAAGTGGCCTTGACATTTCGTTAGTACGAAATGATCAATTAGGTTATGAAAACCCTACCCCACTGTCAGACCAAGGGCCCAAGTGATGGGTAAAATGCTATAATAAAAATATTCGTAGAATCTGTAATCTCGATTGTCACGCTCTTCAATACCCATTCAGAGCGCCATTAATGCATCAGCTTTAAACTTTCAGACAGCAACATATGCTAGACTTGCCCTTACCTGAAAACGAGACCCCAAAAGGTTTTCGACAGTCCAAACCCCACATGGAGAGCATAGCCCAGTCCAAAGCACAAGCTTGCAGCCTGATAAATGTCTCCAATAAAAATTTGTGGAGGCTTTTGTCAAGTAGGTCAAATAGAATAGCAAATGCTGGGGTTCGCAGTTCTGAAAGGAAGGAATTGGCGGAGTATTGGACCACGAACCATCAGGCCAACATAGTATCCCACTCGAGACACTCTTCCATCGGTAACGCCAACGTCCCTTATCAGTTGACATCCATAATACAGCAAATGTCATATGTGACGAACGCAGCTTGAAATCGTACCTGGGGAAGAAACCTCGTCTGATGCTAACCAGACCACAGGTCCGACCCACAATATCATTAGATGTTTCGAACTCACTGCCTACAACAGCTGACTAAGCGACTACTATATGGCACGCAACCTGAACCGCAACTCGAGTTCAAACCCGCATCCACAACACTACACGTGTCTTGCGTGCATCAACCCATTCGATGAAGGGCTACTTTGCTTTCCCTCCTCCCTCCGCCAGCACGAGTACCCCCGCAGAACCGCCGAAAGCAGCCGCTGGTGCATGTACGGCATGGAACGCTTGCCATGACCACCCCGACGACGCTGCGCACGCAAGCAAGATGACAGAAGAAGAAAAACGGCAGCGACGGGAGCGGGAACGAACACTTGGGGAGTGCAGCGAGATTGCGTGGGTCCGTGCAGGTGGCGTTCTCCGCGACGCGCATGGGCGACGAGACAAGGCGCGTACGGAACGGATACGACAGGAACTCGCACTGCAGGACGTGGAGCATGCTCGTATGGCACGATGGGAGGCGTACGAGGCGCGTTGGCGCGCAATTCAGCGCCCGATGCTATTGTCCGAGTCCGAGTCTCCGACGGCGGTCCTCACGTTCGTCGCATTCCCGTGGCCGCTGGGGGAACGCATGATAAGCAGAGATCTCGGCGTGCTCACGCGTCGTGCGGTGTCCGAGTTTCTGTTTGAGAGCTTAGCGGTGCGGACGAATACGATGACGAAAAGGGAGAGGATACGGAGCGCGTTGCTTCGGTGGCATCCAGATAAGATATCTCCTGTGTTCGTGCGTGTTGTTTCAGAAGATATGGAGCTAGTTCGAGAGGGGATTCATGTCATGTTTGGCATTCTCAAGGAGTTGCAGGACGCGGAGCGGACTGGGACTCTATAAGACTGATTGGCCGCTGGCGGTCTGAAGGACGAATGATATCATAGATAAATGTGTATGAAGGTCGTCTCTGATGCACTACGTATTATAGCCAAGCCATCACTTAAGACAGTGACCATGTAATTATACCGAAGGAGTGGCTCTTCCGAGGTGGTGACCATACTTGCCTATGATATATGACTGTTGGATGTGCCAGCCGTCTGATGCTGGCAACGAATGAACCACGCGAACAAAAAGGAAACCAGACTCACCAATCAACAGAGGGTGATCGAGTCCATCGGTGGAACTCTCCAGAATATTGGTTGGATAATTGCTGTTTATACCGCTGAGCTTTTGAATTTTTGACAAGCGGGGTCGGAATAGAACAAGATGTTGCCGGTCGCCGCGATGATACAGTTGGCACCCACGACTGGAAGACAGATGGAATATCCAATGCAAATCCCGCACTTTCCTGCACAAATGTTGCCCGACGTAGATGATATTCGAGTTGTAGATGACCGTCGTATTCGACGGCGACAACTGAGCGGATGAGGGATTGACACCGACGTAGCTGACACTGGCGCCCATGATGGTGATCAGCTGCATTATTTCCTCATGGGTCATGGTGAACGTCGGTTTTTAAAAAATCCGAAGCAACGGGTCGAGCGACGATGAATGGCATGACGAACATTGTGAGTTCAGGAAACGCGAATCTGTGTGTGAAAGGGAAGCACTCGGGCCATCGAGTCTGTTTGCTACGCCCGCCAGTCGATCCTCTCCGAAGATCAGGTCCGTGCCTGGTCTCAGGACAGTACGCGCAGTGATAAATAGGGAGACGGGATTGGGCTGCAAGACCACACGTTTATCAGGCACACCTGACAGTTTTGCGGCTAGCATTTCTCTTCATTACATGCTGAGGGACGAGTAACAGTGATAAATCGTTGGTCTGCATCGTACGTTTACCAACACGCTTGACGATGTTGTCCCATTTTTTCTGGGTAAGAGAGTGGGTTCGACATTGCACCAGTTTCACGAAAGTTGATCATGTGGTAGAGGCCATGAAGCATCTCGTAGATGTTGTGTGCTTGGATCCCGTCGCAGAGATGTGGCAGTGAAAAGTTTGGCTGAACGAAGAATGGCAAACGCGGTATCCAGGACGAGTGTGCCGGTGTAAAGGTGAAGCGAGGGACACGGGGGTGAACGAGTAAGACCGGATGACCCAGCAGATGCGAGAAGCTGGACTCGGAAGTAACATAGGAGAAACGAGAGTCAAAGTTGATCGCCATACTTAGAGGTATTTACACGTGGCGGTGCGAGTAAATTTCCACATAAGGCAATCGTGTCACGTCACGCGTGACGTACTGCCGTAGATATTCCGAGAGTCGTTTACAATAATCCAGTCTGGATTCGGAGTAGTCCGGGTCGGTTGGGAATCCAGACAATGCTCACGAGCTAGGTGTGCATCATGACCGCAACTACTTATCCTATGACACGTTCTATTCCAGACAGATCGCATTCGTCCTTTCCCCACCCCATCTCCGTGAACTATACAATGTGATTTTCTCCATCTCCCCTGACAAACGGCCCATGCACTCTTCTTCAACGCTGGCGAGGACACGGTTGTGGTTTCGCTTTGGAGGTGGTGGCGGGTCCCAAGATGTGGGAGATTCGGAATGAGGATGAGGGAAGTAAGTAACTTCTTCGTGCAGTCGCTCTCTTTTTCTATTTGTTTTTCCTTCTCCTTTTCCTTGGCATGGTCTCCGCTTTCCTTACCACAGCCCCCTCTCTCAATGGGCTAGCCATCTCCCAGAGCTTCCTTCATCGTGGGTGAACAGGCAGCTTCTCAGAAGCCGGAGACATGAGCGCACCGTTGGTATGCTGATTTACCGAGTGCCCTCGGTAGCCAGCGGGGAATGGGCCCTGTGAGTATCACCATTGGTAGCAGATTTGGGGGCTTGAATAATCTCTTCTTCCCATATCCGCTCCACAACTCCAACTCGGACAAATACCCGCAAGTGTACTTCGGAGCCTCGTCAAGCAATAATTTGACGTACATAGGAGATGCGGGGCGTTTTGTGTTTGTTCCTGAAGGGCGCGAGAGGACGTACTTAATGGAATTAAGGGGAGGTCGAAAGGAGTTGCCAACAGCGGACATGGACGCCAATGATGCATATACGGGGCGGAACCGATGGCAACGTGGATCCGGTCGCGGCAACGAGGCGAAAGATACATACTTGTCCAGGCGGTTCGTAGTCAGGCAACCGTGCGCCAGCATCGTGATTCTGCGTGTTGCCCAGCGCAAGGGGATATTTGAACCATGAACCCCCATTCGTGTTTTGGGAGCGTGAAGTGAGCATTGTGGATGATAACCGTGCGATGAGCCCGTAAGAGCACAGGACAAGGAAGATGTGGTTATCGATCGAGGATGTTGTGGAAGCCCGCCGTGAAGGCGGGAACACTCGGCGACGGAACGTGATGAACGTATGGATTCGAAGCAGAAGTTATCCGATACATGGATGCGGTTCCCTATATATATGTGCCCTAGCAGAGGCGTGACGGCGTGACGATAACGCCGCGTAGATTGGGGATCGCCGTGTCGTTGGGGATACCGACAGCCTGGTAAGCATTCCAATGCTTACATGTTGGTGGAGCTCCTGTACTCGAAAAGGGCAAAGGTTCTACAGTCAACATGCCAGTATGAATTACAGCAAGGACTGAGCGACGAGATAACCAGTTTAGGGAAGGCGCAAGGTCGATTGAGGAGGGTCGAGATAATAGGAGGAGCCGGCTGAGATGCTCTCAGACCCGAGTGGGAGACGTACGCAGTAGATTCAGCATTGTGTGTGGGCGTGATCATGAAACGAACTCTAGGTACTTCCCCAACGCGCAAATCCTCGCGCTCGGTCAACTTGCCCTTTCCCATAGTAACCTTGACCTCGTGCGCATCGCATTCAGCCACCTCTTTTCGGCATGGGGTGCATGTCTTTGACCGCATCTTCGGCAATCCCGAGGGCTTGCTCTGCATCGTGCAGCTTCTGCTGGCTTCTTGCATGACTGAGGGGCGCTTTAACAACCATAGTGTTTGCTTGATCGAAGAGAGTCGCACTGAGATCATCGAGGTCCTTTTCGATATCCTGTCGTGCAGATTCCGCCTGTCCACGTTGAGCGGCTCTCCCGTTGCGCGTTCCATCAATCTGTTGAGATCCACCTTCACATGTGCCTTCTCCACCAGCAGACCCACGTTCGATGCGACACAGGTGATGGTTCGAGAGAAGAGATGGTGATCAAGGCATTTCGGAGTTAGGAAGAAGTGTCGTGCAGCTGGTCCTCGAGGCCCGACACTCGATCATACGAGGCGACGAGCTTGCTATTGAGCTGTGTAACCTGAGAAACTACAAGTCGGTTACTTGGGCAGGTAAGGTGTAAGTATTGGCACGCTTACAGTACGCCACGGTGCCGGAAAGGGCATCCCCAACAACCCCAATATAGGGGGGACGCAACATGTATCAGAGTTTTTTCCCTGCTCCGAATTCTTACGTTCGCCACGCTCTGTTGTCGAGTGTTCCCAGCTCACGGTGGAGTTCCATAAGGGCGCGATGATCTGTGCTTGGGCTGCGGATGCGTCCTCGTCGGTCTCGTCGTTCACGGTTCCGTTGCTACGAATTGTGGTGAGCACGCTCATGCCAATGTTCGTCGACTCCCGTACCTTTTTTCAATCTGCTGCGAGTCCGCCATCGTGCGCGGACGAAAAGTCGGCCTTCCCGGGATGGCACCAAAATTAAACCTTTGGAATGAAGGATCGAAGTTTGAAGCGGAGGTTTAACCCACTGCAGATACATCAGCTAGTAACGATTGTATCATACCATTGTTTGATATGATGACCACGATGAGAAGAACCTCTCACTCTGAGTCACTTGGCTGCGCCGACGGGTGTTATTACGGAACCGTACACTCGACATCTCGCGTTGGCGGTTCTGGCCTCTACTCACAAGTTATGTAGTACTAGGCAGTCGAATTGGCAATGTGACTGCAATTTCTAAATTCTAAGAATGTAGCTCGAACAAGATTGGTCCAATGGAGCCCGGGCGAGGATTTGGAACCGATCGATTTCATGGAAAGTAAGCATCAAGGCTAGACGGGCTCCCGCATGAACCTCGCTAGTTGAACTATCGTGCGACGTCCCATACTTGTGCCATGGAAATGAATCGTTGTTGGAAAACGCACTAGACAAAGAAACGGCCAAACCATAACTAGTTTATCTACCATTCACATGTATTTTTTCATCGAGGCAGATTCAAATTGTGTCTAACTTTCGCCAAAGTAACGACTCAACTCTTTTACCATGTACTCGTCATCCTTTACTGATATCTTTTTCTTGTCCAAATCCTTCCGCCGCCGCTTGATCCCCTTGGTATTCACACATACGGGATATTTCGCTTCTCCTATCTTCCCAGACCAATCGAAATCGACAAACATACACTTCTTGTCCATCTTCGACACCATAATGTTCACGTCGCGAATGTCCCCGTGCACAAACCCAGCTCGATGGAATTCCCTCACCGTGTTCGACAGGTCATCGAAAACAGCTCGAGGTAAGGGTTTACTTCGATATTCGTAGAGGGTGTCGAAATCGTCAAGTGCATCGACGACCACCATGATCCACCCGCCCGGGATTTCGTGCAGCGCTCGCAACGCTGGCGCATGTTTTAAACGAAACATACATTCGTGGGCTTCCCTGGAATATGTTCGACAGAATTTGATGCAGATTCGCTCTCGGCTCTCCAATTCGGT